>JAQFZF010001397.1:0-14185 GCA_034695365.1 Enchytraeus norvegicus | reverse complement strand
TATTCTAGAATGGGTCTGGTGATTGCACTATAGGTAGCTACTAATGTTTCTTTTTGTTTTCCCCAGGTCGTTGCAGTCAGTGATTTGAGAATGTTTATGGATTTACTGGCTGCAGTTATAATGTTGTTAGTATGTACGTTAAGGTGAGTTTGGGATCAAAGGTGACACCCAAAATTTTTGGGTGTTTAGTGGTAGGGATGGCCTTAATCGTTAACTGTAGTTGTATTTCCCGATCTTTGTTATGTGGAAAGAATAACGTACAAGAGAACTTGATTGGATTTAGTTGAAGATCATTTATAATAGTCCAGTACAATACATACGTTCTCTGGTTTAGTTCACTAATCAATCAATGCGGATTTAACGTCCGGTTCCTCACCTGGGGGCGATGTCAGGGACGTCCCAAGCGGGATGTAATAATAATACAAAACTTACATATGTTACAAGAAAATAGCAATAATAGTAATAGATCTACTAACTCCCAAGGTAAAAGTTAATAATAATAATGATCAGATACTTGCAAGGACTATGATACTAAATATTACGTTCACTTCTCAATCAAGGATGATGTCAGAGACAATTTGAAGTTTTGACGTAAATCAGTTGCAATTGTGTTCCGATTGCAAATATTAAATTGCATTGTATTTCTGATTATAACTGCAATGATACAATGTATCTTATGCTTTGCTTTGAAGAGTTTAGCATCAATTTCCTTATTCAACGATGATGTCAATGTTGGATTTGGATTCCGAATTGAGGATCTTCTGTTTACAGGGCAAGCAAGCTACCTAGTAGATAGCAAGACTATCTAGATAGAATATACGCTATTATGCAGCATAGTACGCTAGTAGCCTATATCAATAAACATGTTAATAAATTAAACATATGTCAATTATAATCAGGTCGAGTATAGGAAGGATCAAACACAGACTCTAAACTTCTAAAGCACACTCAATATCAAGCTCCACATGTCTTAGCCAATTTGTACTAGGAGATTTCTTATTATGTCTTCATGAATCTAATTGATTAATTGACAAGCTGAGATAGATTGATTTGATAAGTAGGTTGATTAATTTTGATTTGATAAGTAGGTTGATTAATTTTGATTTGAAAAGTAGGTTGATTAATCGATGGAACGAGTATAACCTGATGTTATGCAGAGCTGTGCTAGCAGAATTCTTCTCGTAGGTTTCACACAACAGCTGTAACTCCAGCACTCTACAACATTCAATTATCCATTTTGAGTATATACGAAACATCTAGTACATATATGGATCATTAACTAATATGTTTGGATACAGGTCAATGTATATCTTAGTGCATGAAACTAAATCTGTATAACCATTTCTTTATAGACTATAATGTTAGTCTATATGTTAGCCCTCGATTTTTATCTGATTTTTATGAGCCTTTTTCGGGTATTTACTTAAAATGCTACTCTAAAACATTATTTATAATGGACATAATTATTTGGAGTTTTTTTTTGCATTAACATTTATAATCAATAAATCAACTTTGTTGAAATAATGTAAGGGCTGATTCATCATGCATCACATGATGTTGCTATAATCCTAATATCTACTTAGGGGCATACCTTATTAGCATCAGTCTACAATGTATACAAACGTGTTCACGTTAGTGACGACCAAAAACTTTTGAAGAATTGTCCACAATTATTAAAACCTCATACCATTCATTATTTATTATTATTATACTTCAGTCAATTACCAGAAGCCAAAGTAACTCAGTTGTGAATCAAATCACTAATTAAATCCATTGTTAAAACACAGCATTGCTTTAAACTTATATTAGATCTTAAATCTTATCACAGTATCATGTCAGTATGCACTCTCCGGCTGCCTATAATAATGTACATGTACATCAGGATACTTAGTACATAGCCTGCATAGTATTGGCTCCAATAGGATGCGTCATACAGGTCAATAAAAATGATAGTGATTCGATATCAGACTGCTATCACCGATAATAATCGTGTTGACAAAAAAACTGACATTAAAATCACCAATTATAATTCTCAACTCTGTCTAGCATCGACTTTTCTTGCTTAAACTCACCTTATTCAAGTTTGGCAGTGACACAGTCTAAGCATACCTGATTTTAAGAGAGTCGCTGATTATTTAATATTGTGCACTAAGCATGTTATTCAAAATTAAATGTATGATAAAGTATTAAACGGTGATATTCGATAGCCTTAACACACCAGAGTTTAAGTGAAGTGGACACATTCTAAACACGCCTTATTTTAAGTGAGACAGTGAAACAATTTTAAAAACCTGATTTTAAATGAGGCAATGACACAGTCTAAACACACCTTACTTCAAGTGAGACAGTGACATAGTCTAAACAAACCTTACTCAACTTTTTCAAGTGAGATTGACACAGTCTGAACACACCATATATTACGTGAGACAGTGACAGTCTAAACACACTGCATATATTAAGTGACACAGTGACACAATCTAAGCAAACCTGATTTTAAGTTAGACAGTCTAAACAAAACTGATTTTAATGACACAGTGACATATTCAAAACTCACTTCATTTTAAGTGACACAGTGACACATTCTAAACTCACCTCATTTTAAGAGAAACAGTGACACAGTCTAAAGAAACCTTATTTTAAGTGACACAGTAATACAATCTAAACAAACCTGATTTTGAGAGAAGTGGTGACACAGCGCGCCTCTAGCCAATTCGTATTTATGTGAGCTGCTTCACTACCTGCTTGAATACGATGTCGTGATAACAACTCAGCCATCAACTCTAAACTCTCTGTCAGGCACTAAAACAATACAATACAATACAATGCCTTCGTCCTGACATCACCTTCAGGGGAGGAACCAGACGTTAAATCCTCATTGTACTGCACAATACAATACATGTAGGACGATATATAATATTCGTTTATTATCATCATCAATCTGACAATCGCAGATTGTTACAACCAACATACAACAACATCAAACACAGTAGCCTATACATATATAGATAAAGTATACATAGAACAGATAAAATATAACATGAGCCTAGAATAAAAAATATAGTAAAGATATAGCCTTTCTGAATTTAATATATTTTGTAGAATTTTATAGAATCTAAACGAGCATAGCAACTTTTCCGATCTCGCCCTGTTACATTGTTAGAAATCATGCAATTTATGTAATATTAATTAAATTGAAGGTGAAGATGAAGATTCATAATAATATGTTGACCTACAGATCCAGTTTTTCAAGTGACTTCAAGTCACAATAAAAACTCCTGTGTTTTTGTATTGTAAATTATGATTCGGTACAACATAGATATAAACTAGTCCGCCAACATAGATATCCAGTTCGGTAAAAGTTACAATAAACTAGTCCGCCTATCAGTCATGTAATGGGGGTGTATTTTATGTAGATTAAATTATGTAGATAGAGATTTCAAAGTAAAACCATTGACCTATGGACCTATATAATTATACAGTATACAGTTATACACGTGGTATCCAGTAAATCGTTCATGAGCCACGTGAGGCTGTTCAGTGTTCATCGTCGGTACTGCAGCTAGACATTATACATGTACATGTAGGCTAGACATGTATGTGAAGTATGTCACATGTTCAATTAGCACTAAATATTACTTTATTTTTATTTGTTATTGCACGTACTTTTTTTGCGCAAATCGGTTAAGAACGCCAGATGCTTTCGAATAAAGAAGTTCTGGGAAGAGTCGAAGTCAAAGACATGTTGAATATGTTAAGAAATAGAAACAAGAATTGAACAGATCATGTTTTCAGGGGGACGGGTTTGTAGGAAGTAATAGAGGGTTGAATAATTTTAAAGAAAGAGAGAGAGAGAGAGAGAGTGAGAGAGAGTTGAGCTAGATCGATATTGACAAACTTAGCTGAGCCAATGGCGTAGTAGGTTAAGCGTCCGGGCCAGGTTCCATAGTTCGTGGCTCAAATCCAAGATATCAACCGTCACTGATGTAGCAACCCGGCCGCGAAACTGGCGTTAAATTCGGTTTTAGCATTTTTGTACATACACTAGCACTGTTCACTGTTTTTGTGAACACACTATCAATCAGAATTTAAGCTAAACGTACTACAATCGATAATAGTCTTCACTAAATTTTCAGTGGTACCTGCAATTATTTCTGTTGCTACTCAGAATATTTGATCTCGCCATCTCTATTAAAAAAAGTTAAGCTATCGGCGAGTCCAGCCTCAAATATTGCCGACTGATTATAGCTTATATTCCATTAATACCGCGCAATATTGTTCAACAGAAGTTGATTGATTTGTTCGTGTAGAAGTGATAGGTCGATATGTAGATCAATGACGAGTGTTTCAATGTCGAGTCAAGGACTAACAGTTACTGGGTCATTCGATCATCTCCTCTCACTTACAACATCAGTGTGTGGGCGGGATACATCAGCACAGGCAATGCTAAATACTCTGTTATATTGAGTTAATCTCTCGAGTGGATCCCGGAGTATTAAACTCATCGACAACTGAACTTGTTAATGGTACAGTTGAGTGATGAAAGCCGACTTCAATCTTGGTTTAGCGTTGGTTTGTTTATGAAGACACGCTAAGGTCAAATCGGAAGATAACAAAGAAGTAGTATGCGCCACCTTCACTATCCATCTATCAGTAACTGTTGTTAAGATTCAGGGCGTACAATCTTATTATCTCTTCCTTAGAGAATTCATTACTGGCTGAAATTTAAAAATATAATGATTGTGTGGGAATTTGTATTCTGGACCTGCCATTAGACAGAGAACAAGAAAATTAGAAGAAAAGAAAAGCATCCCTAACATTAGAATTCCTTACATTACATTACTTACATTAGCATCCCTTACAATTAGCATCCCTTATATTAGCATCCCTTACTTCAGCATCCTTTACAATAGCATCCCTTACATCAGCATCCCTTATATTAATTGGCATCCTTACATTAGCATCCCTTACATAAGCATCCCTTACATTAATATCTCTTACACGTGTGTCCCTTACATTTACGTCTCTTACATTAGCATATTTGATTTGCTTTGATACTTGAATCCTGATTATTTCAATGATTGTTAACTTGATTAATTGATTGATAGATCGAAATGAATAAATAATTATTTAATATTTTAATTAATTCAGTTAATTAATTGCTTGACTGGTTTTAAATCTATTGATATTATGCACTGTAATAATTATGTAAAAACATGTATCGGATATTCGGCGTGTTACTTTAGGGAGTGTACAGACGACCACTACACTACATGCAGGTTCTGATGTACGATGTTGAATTGAGTCATAGTGATACAGCCTGCTGGCAGCGGTTCTAATTCTGCCGATCCTGGATTACAAATTTCCGGTTTCGGTAGTCTAGTGGTTAGCGTGGTGCGCTCAAACAAAACATGTTTGGAGAGTCGTGGGTTCAAACCCAGATCAGACCACAGAAAAATAATAACGCCACCGGTACTGGTTAATTGTGTATATGCTTGCAGCACGGTGCACTCTTTACGGCAACGGTACGAATAACCAGTGGAATAGCAGACTATAAAAAGTGCCAAAACAGCAACTAAGAAAGGAAACCCTTTTAACACGTGCGGTTAACATGTGTGGATATAAAAGAAGATTAAAATTATGTATCACATGTATATTAAATTTTGTATATTTGTATCACATGATTCCTGCTTCTGCACCCAGCCTTTCTCCCTTGTCGGTAGGATCCCCGTTACAGTGGATGGCAACTAATATGTCGTGCTCGGCGGGATTGTCGAATCCAGACTCAACATTACTCGGATTCATAGAGGCTAAAGCTACGGGTGAGCTCTGTCCCCTACCAATAAGAGGATAAATGGTGTCAGCACCACGGCTGACATTTTGGGTGAGCAACAAAGACATGACCAAGACAGAGATACAGCGTGAGGGTGCCACTCTAACTGAGATGAGATAATTGTAACTCTACAGTAGTCTCTAAGATTCTCTCTCTCAGCTATCTCTCTCACTCCCTCAGCTATCACTCTCACTCTCTCAGCTATCTCTCTCACTCCCTCAGCTATCTCTCTCACTCCCTCAGCTATCACTCTCACTCTCCCAGCTATCCCTCTCACTCTCTCAGGCGGATGGCGGCTCATGTCGCGGTTGTTTTATTTGTGCACAACATTAAATACTCGGGTAGGGCCTGCAGGAATCGATATCTTGACCCCGTCCAGTGACAGGATAGAGTGTCAGCGTGGCAGCATAACGGCACCTGGCGTCCTTGGTAGGCAAACAGGACGATGACAAACAGAAACTAACCACAACAAGACTATGACCCAATTAGCAAATCACTAATTAATTGTAGAAAAACTTTGTTCATTGGAAAGTGAGTAGACTACAGTGAGCGTTCTGTTTCACGCTCCGCCTCACCCATAATACAGTCTGTACTCTGTAGGCTTTCTACAAGCTGGCGGATGTGCAAGTGATGGCAGCGCATTCTGATGACTCTCTAACAGATTTATTGTGTAAGATGGGCGTTCCCAATATACTCAGGTGCAATTGTGCCAAGTAGTATTACGCGTACTTGTAGTAATAGTAGTAAGTTGTAGTCGGCCTAACTATAACATAATGCTGACTCAATGGCACAAACATTCCATAGAAGTATTATAAAATATTTTATAATGACACTGTGAGTGGGCGATGTTTATAATTTAAAGTGTATGGGTGTATGGAAACTTGAGCCGACCCGCACACAAAGAAGTCTAGACTCTAGACACAATGATCGACAAATTACAACACATCTATCCAGTGCTCTCTTCGATTTCAATTTTCTACACAATCGCGTGGACTTCACTATTGCGCTCCATAATGAGTACATCCTCGACCAATCATATTAATTATTACAATCATAATATTCTGAAGTTCTTTACATTTACAGCGCTGCCGCATGATATATGATCCATTCCACAAGACTTGGTGCGAAGTTTATTTTAGATTCTGAGGTGACGTAACAGGGTGTGCATTGTGCACTTTATGACACAATAGCTAGTAACATACATTGTCGAAGAAATGATGACTAAACATTTATGAAAAAGTAAATGTCATTCATGCACTAAATAATTTTATATATATAAATATTGTTATATTTAGACACGTAGACATGAGTAAGAAGAATTGACGCGCCCAGTCGATGAGTCGAATATTTTTAGAATGAAACGATACCCAGCTGTCATAATATATGCAGCTCCATAATGCATAAAATATGCAGCTCCATAATGCATAATGCATACATTGCAGAAATCTGTAGTATAATAATATATGGTATCAACATTCGATACTAATTTATTGTATCCTATTCTATATTTAGGCCAACTACGTAGTACATATATTGTCCGTGTTGGGTCCGGGAAATTTAAGAATCTAGACCAACCGAAAACAACAAGTGTTCGTAAGAGGCTAGATGATGCAGTGAAAGGCAGAGTGGTCTTGGCAATTGCTGCTTTATTCTAGACCAATTGGTCGCTCAAATGCCAGACTAGCAGATGCCTTGCCGCATCGTGTATAGCCCATGGCTGGTTAGACTGTTTCTTCCTTCATTATTCCATAAAGCGACTGCTTTGGAAGCGAAATGCTTTGTATATTGCATATACAAGGCATCTTGGAGGTGATACGTATAATAGGCATATCTATTGGGGGTGGGGGGACGCAAACCCCTCCACTGGGTGTCCCATTCCCAGACCGACACAGTAGTGAAGATTTGGAGTGAAAAGCTGCAAAACTGTAGGCGTTTTTTTTACCCCAAAGACGCGTTTTTGACATTAGACACCACGTTAGAGGTCACATATAGGGGGACGGGAACCCTGACATGAAACACCATGTCGGGGTTCCCCAACGGAAACCCCGACATGGTGTCTCATGCCCACGCCGACACAGTAGTGAAGACTTGGAGTGAAAAGCTCTAAAACTGTGGAAATTCATCCCGGACAAACAGACAGACACACAGAATTTTCTCTTTATTTATAAGTTAGAGAGTGTCATAGAACCGCACAAGGTTCAGTGACAACCGACAACGATGATAGCCTATTGATAGGACTGCTATAATTATTATGTAGTATAATAGGCTCGTGATGAGAGGAGTCCAACGAAAGCTGACTGCTTCTCTCAGCCCTCACACAAGGGATCAGCTCCCAGAAGCTCTCTTCACTGCTCCTCTCAGCACTCACACAAGGGATCAGCTCTCAGAGGCTTTCTTCACTGCTACTCTCAGCACTCATACAAGTGATCAGCACCCAGAGGCTCTCTTCAATGCTCCTCTCAACACTCGCGCAAGTGATCAGCTCCCAGAGGCTCTTTTCACTGCTCCTCTCAACACTCACAAAGGAATCAGCTTCCAGAGGCTCTTTTCACTGCTCCTCTCAACACTCACACAAGGGATCAGCTCCCAGAGGCTCTCTTCACTGCGGAGTGCACAGCATTTGTTGAAGTGAGAGTGCAGTGCAGAGACTCGTGCATGACGGCGCTGAAGTGCCTGTGGCTAGCCCTTGTGATTCTTTAATGAGCAAGATAGTAGATCATCGGTAGAAATTTGTATCTTGGACTTGCTATCTGACAGGTCAGTGAGCACTTGATAAATCAATGTTCAATCTACATGACAATTGTCACTTACACATTGAGTACGATTAATAAAGTGGAACGGAGAAGAGAAAGTTATGTATGTGTGAATGGGTGACTCATTCAATCAATACCGCGGAGTCATTCATCAGTCTTGTTCATTCTTAAAATACTACAAGTCTATGAATCACCCATCAGCCGCATGACAGGCGTGGCGCTAGTGGTCTCGTGATGTCTAACAAGCACACACACACATACACAATTACACAGTATACATATCAGAAGTACACATAAATACACACATGCACAGATAAGCATACATGTCCATACACGTACAGTCGTACACAAATACATGTATTGTATTGTACAAAATTTAATATAACCTATAATAATTATGTAACATGCGAATATATTAAATGCATGCACTTATGCAGAGATCTGTGATCTCTCTGTCTGCAACTGCAGATAAATTGACAGAAAATATGCATACAGATTCTGAATGCCTCAATATGTCTATTAATCTTTGTAGAATCCGTCAAACTTTACAATTGAACAATAGACAACTTCAATCACTCGTTAGAGGCGTCTTACACAGGTATCGAGGAATTGATTGATGGCATCATTTATTTAGTTACATTCAATTTTCGTTGCCATCCACCCAGACATAATAATACGTAAACCAAAGGCTCCTAATGTTATTATAGGGTCCAAGACAACAAAAGAAAACATATACGCCTAGGCCTACATGTAAACAGTTAGCGGTAACTCAACAGAAATTGTTCCTGTTATTAAGATCTAGCAAGTTACATAATACATATTTCAAGAATCGAGTTGATACTGTACAGTGTACATTACACTCTTAGCACATTGAATTTCTCCGGTTATTGCTCTGTTACCATTCCCCCACGTCTTGAACGTGCTCAGCTTGCACAATTCATGACGTAACGAGTGATTCAGCAGTGGAACCTGCTCAATTTTCTAATATAAGAAAAATCGCGATACAATCATACCGGGAATATCATCTTTGTTGGGTCCTCTTCTTTAATTATTTGATACCCATCATATCCGGATATCTGATATAGGAGATGACGTCACGTGCTTGCAGGTGATGACTAACTGAGGCACTGTCAGTGTCTGATCTTAAATGGAAACTTGTTTCTTTCTTGAGAGACCTAATAGGGGGAGGGGAGGGGGGGATAGAGGAAGGCCAACAAAACAATCTTACATACGTAGCTAATTTAGATTACTATGTATTATTCCAAATCACTACTATAGGAGTCTTGCCTAAGGCATAAATTTCTATTTACACTGTCTACATTGTATTTCTAAATTAAATATGAACATTTCCTTGTTCTTTTATAATTTTATTGTACAGGTTGACTTTCGGCAATCCTGGTAACGTCGGTCCCAAATTATTCATTGGATCCGATTTTATTTCATTTGCACAAAATTGTGCAGATTAAAGTTAAGGTTAGGGTATGGATTATGGTTGGGGACTCATCCTAGCCCAAATCCCACGAGACCCTAACACAACAGTTGAAACAAATATGACACAGGCACAAATTTCTAACTACAGTAATAATTTGGGAGAGCCGGTACTAGGATTACCTGATTTTCTTTGTTCTGTAAGCTACATATCTTCAATGTCTGGAATATTCTCCTTCGATATATTTTAGCCTCATATTTATTATATCTATTTATTTAATGCACGGCATTAGCAATAAAGATTCTCACGTGTCCCTGACCCGTGAGTTGAGAGACAACAACAATGATCAATATTCTCAGAGGTCATCAATACTTCTCTCACCATAGAGACCTCAAGCAGTGAGTCAGAGCACATGAAAACATTAGCAGGAGTAGAGAAATTGTGTAAAATTCTCCAGAAAGTTTCTTTGTTGTGTTAAAATCGATAGGTGCAACACTGTGTGTTTGTATTTGTAGATATGTGTAGGTGTACATGTTCCGCTGTTCAAACAAACCTTCAGGTAACTAAGACACTGGGTCAATGACGAACCAGTTCTATATTTATATACACGTAGTCTATAACAACAGAGGTCATCTCATGCACTCAATTCTTCATAATGATTTTTCTGTTGAACTCCTTTAGTTTCTGTTCCATTCGCCTATGAGTGCGATAGCAATAGTGTACAAACCTCACATCAGCAACATTCCTCAACCAATTTTCTAGGTTTTTTTTGCGCCGTTTAAGGCCGCATTCTGTATAGATTATGTGATTGTCCTGACGGCATTGCATTGTAATTGCTATTTATTATGCTATTGACCATTGCTGTTTAATTGTGATTTCGGTAAGGATTATGACAGCAGTGGAATGTTTCAACTCACACCGCCTCGCAGGATTGTATTCCATATCTCAGCGAGGTTAGGTAGTCTATAGACTCTAGAACATAAAGTTATAAATTCCACCGACAGTTCCGAGCAACAAAGAATAATTGTGTTACAAATTTCTGTTTGCAGTCATATAATATTAAGTTTTGCTAAGTGTCTTCTACTAAGTGTCTGCTGAGATTTTTAAATCGAAGGTGACGTTCCTGACATCGTCTTCGGGTGAGGAACCGTACGTTAAATCCTCATTGATTTATTGATTTTCATTTCTCTGAACGAGGAAACCCCACTCAGTATGGTCAATCCTATAAATATTTAAAGACAAAAAATAAGGTAATAATGATATATATTCTTTTATTTCTTGATATCTATGGTCTTTATGTGATTCAAACTTTCTTGCAGTATTTAATAATTATTATATAGAGTCTCCCGGCGGTGAAACTGACGTTAATTCCGTTTTAGCCTCTAAAGCTTAGAAGATAATGATAGTTCTACATGTTTTGTTGTATTTGATCGACATATGACACGTGCACTTTGTCGTAGTTTCTGTTTTTCTTTCAAACATATTATTTAGTCTAGTTTTGCTTGCGTGATTCCTCACAACCATCAACACCCTCAAAGTGTCAGCGCTTTCAAACAAAGTTTAAAATCAAGGCATTAGATCTACAAGAATTATATAACAATTTCAATAAACGCGCAACGGTACTTTCTAGAAATTAAGATGGTCTACTTTAGTTATAACCTAAGTTTGGGTGTAACATTTGGGTGTTACCTGACATCATCCATGGATGTGCCTGAACACTGACGCTCATGCACTGTGTAAGCATAAAGTGACCCGTGATTAGAAGTTTTGTCAAAATTGCCCATTAATTGGCTTTCATTAAAAAATAATTAATCCTAATCACATTTTTTCTGTCGTTAATTCCACTCGCTAAACTGTCGTTTTGAGGAACTTAAGCTTCTAAGCCTTTTGGAGCAGCACTTCGCAGACGCTCTAGTCTCTTTGGGTTCATTCCTTGACTTGATGACACTTGATGACAGGGGGGGGGGGGGGGGTTAAATAATTTATTAAATGGTAAGTTTGTCACTCTGTATCCCATTTTTCGCTAACCGAAACCTCATAACCATACAATTCAAGTTTGTTGCATCCAAAGAACAATTATGGTCAATGTAAAATGACATATCTAATTTCTGCGGAGCTAAAATTGCCACATTCTTTCTTCCTTCTACCCCCACCACGGGTTCACCACGGGAAACACTTGATCTCATCTCAACGTTTTCTTCTGAACGAAGCCCATCATGTAGTAGTTGTATTTGTGAGGGTGGTTGCGTGCAGATGTTCACAGTATATGACTAGTATGTGAAACTGAAAGAGATAATAATAAAACTGTATAATGACGCAATATTTAAAAGCAGTCGCTCTTGAGGTGAAAAATAGACTGCACAATGTGCACATAAACTCACTCCCTCATCATTGCGTCAATTTGGGTGAACTTAACAAACGTCGATCGATTGTAAATTACATATCGAATTTAGTAGTTAAATTTTGTTTGGCCTTAATTACTTTTCAGTATTTGAATTTGTAACTACTTTTTAACTACTTTTCATTTCTTGCCGGCACAATTGTGAAATACGTCAAAGTAGAAATAAAATACGCTAAAATACATGTAGTTTAAATGAAAGATCAAATACGGAATAAAACGTGATGAAGATTTATGACCCTCAGTCACTTACATTCTAGCATAAGGCCGTTAACAAGACTGTTAGCACTTGACACTAACAAATGAAAAGTAATATATTACTAATTCACTGGACCTTTCTACACGTTCTTACGCACGATTCACCTCCTGGAATTTATCAGCCAAGCGTAAATGAAATCCATTTTAATTCAAGTAAATGGATTTTATTTTGTAATTTGTAAAATAAATCAATACTAATAAAGTAAAATACATAAAATAGCATATCTTGCAGTTGTCGGGTAAGAAAACTGTAACAACACACTGTCTTTACTGTCACTACTTCTCAGCTGTTATAAAAATGGACTTATGTTAATGAAATCTATGCTGAAGATGTGTATTTTTCAAACTGTGATTTTCTATTGAGATAGACTATTATGAAATTAATTGCACTCGTCGATTTGAATTAAAGTGTAGGCTACGGAGATTTAGCAAATCTTATGTATCGCTATATTATGACTTGGAACACAGTTTAACATTTATTTTAATTTTATGAGAGTCGATATGGTTACTAATATGTCAATTACAAAGATTAGATTTTATTTAAAAAATTATTTTAGAAACATTTATGAAAATAGAATGTTTCTATTTTAGAACCATTTCCTTCTGTCTATGAATAATTTGCATTTGCATCCTAGTCGTAGTAAAATAATGCAACATCCTACATTTCATTATACTGTATTCATGAAGATGAATTTACGTCTTTATTACATATAATACGGTTTTAGGTCCAAGTCGACTAGTCTATGGGCCCGATCAAAGCTAAAATCTACGATTCTATATGACTTTGAGCTTTCTATGTCGTCAACTATTTTTACATGTTATTGTAGATCTACATATTATAGCCTACATCTGATTTTATAAATGAAAATCTTTTATGCCTTTCTATAAATAATAATTATAATTATTATTGAAAGAGTCCTATCTGTTTGTGATGCATGTTAGCCTCATTTTGAACTGAACTAGTTATAGAATTCTTACTACTATTAAGTGCTATTTGGTGTGGGTGTGGTGTGTGATTTGGAGGTTTTCTTTATGTACGAACTGAAATAGTCAGACACTCGTTCAGCTATGCTGCTGCGACACTGTGGAATTGTTTGCACAAGATTTGTGATCTTGTACAATGTGCATTGTTGATGCATTACTACTTAACAGGGCAAACTTAAAACTTTTCTCTTCCAACCTTATATCTGTTCCAACAGACTTGGATAACGACTTTCACACTTGTACTGTTTGCAACTCTCTTCTCCTCGTCTTATGCATTTCCAGAAGTGTTCTGTTGGTTCCAAGCTGTCTGTAATAATTGCACATGACGACTGGGTCGCCACTGACATCCCCTACGGGCTAATAATAATATAATTAGAATTATAGTAATTATAATTAATTATATTAACTCCAGCCTCGATCTGCTCCACAGCTAATTTTTAACCCATGGGCCTTATACAGGGGCGGACTGGCCTGGTGAGGGACTGAGGGATCCCTCAGTGGGCCCCCCTCACCCTGTGGACCCCATGGGCCCC
>JAQFZF010001396.1:0-14188 GCA_034695365.1 Enchytraeus norvegicus | reverse complement strand
TAAATCAATTTCGAGACCTTTTTAATGTTAGGAGCTGAGTGAACTTTTTCTTTCAGTGCCGGTTCTAAACCAAAGTTTCGGGGGGGGGGGGGGCCTTAAGAAGGGCTGAGCCCTTATCAGCTCAGGCTCAGTCACCAGCGGAGAAGCGCGTAGTGCATGGTCGGTCACCACACCGGGTAGCGCGTAGAGCGCGGTCGGTCACCACCAAGTAGCGCGTAGAGCGTGGTCGTGGTTGATGAGGGGGGGTCGGACCTAAATGACGTCATCAATGGTAGTTTTTTTACCTACCTTACCTTTTCTTCGATAGTGTCAAAACCGCAAATTTCATTGCTAAATTATCATTTATTTTGATTCTTTCCTTAAACCCCCTGACCGACTACATGCTGCGAATTGCCCCGGTGACCGACTGCGCGGTGACCAATCAGTCCGAATTGCAGACGTCCGCAGGGGGGGTCAAAAGTGCCAATTTTTTGCAGACATCTTTTATGGACGGCTCCTAACACAAAAATCAATGCCACAAGCTTATCAAACCTCCACACTGCATACATGTGTACATTAAATAGCAAATAGTGCGTTAAACTGTTAATGTAACATGAACATAGTTACCTGTTGCACATCTTTGTTCTTAGCACGAGCTTTATCTAAAGCCTTCTCTGCAGCCTCGTAATTGGCCAAAGCTTTTAGTCTGCGGAACAGAAGATTCTTAGCGGCCGCTGTGTCACGCATGTAGTAGCGTAGCGTATCGGAGAGTTTGAGATCCTCATCTGATGCTACTCGACCTTCAAGTTTCTGTTGAATCAATCAATCAATATAAGTTTCAATCAATATAATCAATATAAGTTTACCTTTAAGTTTCTGTTGAATAAACCAGTCAATATGGGTTTAACATCTGTTTCATCATCTGACGATGATACCAGGGATGTCAAATAGAGAAATGTTTATAAAACAATGAAACATTTTCACATGGCTTTTGAAGACTAACTCCAATTAAATTAGAAATTAGATGCGAGTAAATAGACATTAGAACAAAACAACTGGAAAATTATGTGTTCTAATTAATTTATAGCACTACAAATGTTTGCACATATAATTTAGTTACTTAAATTCGGCTGTTTAAAAAAAGAGAAACACAAGCAAATAGAAATATAATTCGAGGAAGATTAATATCTCCCCATAATAATTTGACCAAGATGTTACTCAATTATATTCTCCATGATTGGTGTAACACTTTACATGAAAGTTACAGCAAAAACCATTTGACATTTTCGTTCAACACATTCTTTTAATAAATCATACTATTAAAAATAGGGTTCCATAGGTTCACCGATCGAATCCCAGGGCTCACCCATTACTACGTAGCCGAAAGGTCACAAAATTAACATTAATTCAGCTGTCCCAGGCTGTTACAGTATAATAACGACACACCAGTAGGGAAAGTTTCATGCAAACAGTAGCTGTTGTCTGCAATAAAAATAAATAAATACCAACCCTTTCTTTCTCTAGTGTTTCAGCAACTTTATTCAACAGCCTACAAACACAAAAACCAATATCATTAATTCGTATTATGCATTCACCATCCAATCAAATAATACTTACACTTTAAATATAATTTGCAGAAATTTGTGATTTTTCATCAA
This sequence comes from Enchytraeus norvegicus, assembly GCA_034695365.1. Lineage (NCBI taxonomy): Eukaryota > Metazoa > Annelida > Clitellata > Enchytraeida > Enchytraeidae > Enchytraeus > Enchytraeus norvegicus. The sequence goes on along the minus strand of JAQFZF010001396.1, from coordinate 12,551 downwards.
ATGCAAGGCTTTAAATACTCAAAACACACAGAGCTCTGCATTAATTTGTCACAAAAATTAATCACAAATAGTAAAAAGGCAATGGTTTATACACAATCTGCGTGAAAAAACACTTTCAGATTTTACAATATTTATGTATTAAATGTAAACTTCAATTTAAGCTACTTGTGCAATCAGTTTTTTTAAGTAGCTTCAAAACCATTTAACAAATTTAAAGTTAATTTGGCTTCAATCTCCAGGATATTTAGTTAAATATTCTGTACCCATAACATGTAAGATAAAAATAATCAGGAATATTAAACTAATAAATTCTAAAAACAATTCAGCTACTATTAATTACAGCAGTAGAATACGTACTTGTCAAGCTCAGAGGATGTATCAGCAGAGGCTAGGGAAATGAGACAGGCTGATACCTTGATATAGCAGTCAGCAACATCTACACATTAAATCAATAGTGTACTTGACAGCTATTATTATCTTTGCAGTAGAGTTGCTATAATATGTTCTCTGATGTCATAATCGGATTATCATACACAGCAATAAATTTGGCACTGATTAATTGCACATTGGCTACATAATATTAGGTTAGAAACTTTGTAGAAGAGTCACTCTATCTGGTTTTCTGCTCGTAGAAACAATAACTTGCACAAAGAGAGAGAGAGAGAGTATCTACAGCAAGAGATGCCAAAAATAACACACTTTTGTGACTCTTGGTCATCTTATCAGACTTTGCCGTGGCATCCTTGATGCGAGAATGATACTCCACGAGGAATGTTCTCTGGTGCTCAAAGTATTCGTCCTTGTCTCGCTGATTAGAGAGCAACACCTCATCAACTGATTGCGTCACAGACTTGAAGAAACCGCTCAACTTCTCCTTATTGTTCTTGCCTCGAACGCTTAACTACCACACGTACAAATATATTACAAATGTTATGTCGAAATATCATTCACATAATTATGTAGGAAGTCAGTTGTGATTACGGCTTTGATTACAAATACATTAACATGTAATGTTAATTCATGTTAAAAAAGTAGTCAAAAGCAAATTGCTAAACCAAACGCAAACCAAAATTTCAATGACGGTTTATTAATATCTAATATACAAGAAGAATGAATGCCATCACAGATTAGATAATTTTTTATGTTATTTTCCATTAACTGTTAAATTATTGTAAAATAGGAAAAAAGTAGAAATATCCATTAACTTAATAGCCAATATGTGGCTGATATTTAACTTAATAAAGTTCGCACAATATACCTCTTGGTTATACTCGAGAAAGACTTTAAAGTTGACATCAAATCTGAGAACTGGATGACCTGCAAGTCTCTGTAGAAAAACTTCATGCATGGCAACAGTCTTCTTAAATGTCGCCAAGTACTCACTAAAACAGTAGCATTACAAATATTTACAATTCTAAATAATTATCAGGTATAACGCGTAATTATCAGGTATAACGCTTAATTATCAGGTATAACGCGTAATTATCAGGTATAACGCGTAATTATCAGGTATAACGCGTAATTATCAGATATAACGCGTAATTATCAGGTATAACGCGTAATTATCAGGTATAACGCGTAATTATCAGGTATAACGCGTAATTATCAGGTGTAACGTGTAATTCTTAATAATTATTTAAGAATGACTTTATAATACTACGATTCCAACATAATTATAGTACAGCACAATATACCATTTTGATTAGCAACGTTAGCAAATTAATGCTATAATGTGTGACCACTGACTAGTCTCAAATAGATGCACTGACACTATGCACTTCACTCTGTTTTCTTCTTTGCACCTAGATACGTGACATTGCCTTAGGCTGCTTTGCTCAGCCGTAACATCACCATAGGGTGAGGAAACCAACAATGTCATCAATGTCATCATGTTATATTGTATTTACACACATTAGTTAATCACATTGAAGTCTGTGAAAAGACACGAAGAAAGCATTACTTTGTGATAAACATAAAATAGCATAAATGATAACTATTATAGATAATTGATAAAATTAAATATACAACTGACTTTTAATATGTGCAATATCTTTGCAAAGGAATATTAACTTTTTCTGACAACATGTACGACGGCTAAAATAAATATTATCCTTACGCTTCTAATTCCTGCTTCATTTTCTGGAATTCCTCTTTAATCATCGCTCCCTCTCCCTCACCCAGCTTCTGCAGCTTCTCTCTCGAGGCGTCAAAGTCTGGTCGCGGTGGGGCCGGCGGGATCTACAGAAACATCACACATCAAAATATGCAGGAGATGCTAGACAAATCAATCACATCAAATATGTGCTGGAATCCTGCAGGGCATATCAATCAGACCAATAATCGTAATAAACAACAATTGATTCTAAGATCTAAATTAATTTGCAACTTTTAAAAATGCATTATTAACTAAATTATGATGTCCCTAACATTATCTTTCAATGAGCAAACGGACGTCAAACCTTTATTATTAAAATAACTATTGACTGAGCCGATGGTTCATTAGTTAAGCGTCTCGACCGGGTTTCAGAGATGTGTGGTGAGGATCACAAGGCCCTTATATAGACCATAGGCCAGGAAACTGACTCTACTTTTCAATTTCATTAGAATTTATAATAAGCATGTAACATAGTGATGACTCGGAAACTCACTGGACATATATATAGTTGCTAGTATAAGCAGGTTAGACATTCTAAACTTTCACTCTGTTACAACAAAAGTTGTACTTACAACAATTCCAGCATACTCATCATTTTCCTCAAATCTATCGTGAAGCCAAATGAACTCCTCGTGCTGTCGCACTACTGCAAACTCAGGCTCACGAAACTCCGGTAAAGATGTCTGTTGAACGCAACAAGACAAATTGAAATTAATTTATGAAAATTTTTTTTCTTTTCATACAAACAAAATTTTTCGACTGTTTCGTTTTTAAATTATTTCCTTTCAGTCTGTGAGGCAACCGATAGTAAAATAAAACATTTAATTGTACAGGTAGGTGCAACTGTATTGTGTTTAAGTCTCCGTGGCACATTGGTTAGGGTATAGAGTAGTTTGTATCTAACTTTGCAAAGAACGTTTTTGGTTATATTTTTGGTCGAATCAATCTCAACATTAACTAATCAAACAACTGTAAATTCAATCCGTCGAGCAATATTTATTAGATATAAGTTCATGGAATTATCAACTGAGCATGATGTTACTTTTAAGTTTAACAAATAAACGTCCCAGCTCAAAAAAACAGAATTTCAGGACAATGTTTTGAGGAAATTTCAGGACAATTTCTTCGGGGAAACAAACAAAATTCGGCAGCCTCCTCCTCCCCTTACAGGTGCTCCAATCATCCTTTTTAATGTGCAGATACTAGATTTTTATTATCCAAATTTTTAATACTTTTTTACATTTAAATTAAATTTTTATTTACTTCTATTTTTATGTTTTCACAAAACAACAACAACTGTTTGCAACACAATACATGTCTACATATCAGAACAAATGTGTCGAAAACACAGTCTATAAATTATTTCACCATAACTAGTAGGCCCTACCAGAAACAAAATTAATATTATCATTGAAAACAACACATGCAACATTGCAATGCTTAGGAGGTTAAATATGCCTGCTCACAAACTTACAATTCAATCGAGTGTCGAAATTAATAAGTAAAGTCATGCTTGAAATCAAACAAATTCAATCCTATATGACAAATCCCTTATCCCGTTCAGTTATTTTAAGTTTCTGACACAATTTCTGGCCAATAGCCTATTGTAGGCCTGCGGGAGTGGCTTTCATTGAAGCTGTCCGAGTATTGTAGACCGTGACTAATTGTTGGCTAATTGTTGCTTGACTGCTGGTTCTTAGTCACTTACTGTGTACCATAGTGTAGGCTATTGTCTGATGTGAAATGTACTAATTTTGTCCGTCTGCTGGTACTTAGTCACTGTGTGGGCAATGGCTTTTACTACTAGTGTTACAGCGATACAGTGAAGCAGTGCAGTGTACATTCAATAGGGGGACTGGGTGGCCGAAGTCGTCGTCATGTTTTGGCGAATGTATCAAGAATTTTCATACTCAGTTTGGAGAGTGTCAAGATTCAGATCAAACATGTACATCAGCCAATATGCCTGGACTATATCACACATATAATTCATTTTTGTGATCTTCTTCAAATGTTGGCACAGACGAAATACTGTGGACGAAATCCCTGCGAGGCGGCAGAGCTGCTGGATACCTGGCGGCGAGCCCTGGAGGAGCGCTCCCACGGACGAAGATAGAGGGGTCAGCACCACGGCTGATTCTCGGATGGGCAACAACAACAATATGGTTTATATTGGCAAATATCTGTGTCCAGCTTAAGTCTGTGTGAATCCCCCCAAGGCATCGGCATGAGGGTATTCACTAGCCTATTCTTATTTTGTAGCTGTTGTTTGTAGGATAAGCCGTGTAGAGCGTCGGTTGCGGTGTCTAGGCGGCGTCGCATGGTTAGCATGGCGTGCATGAATCCCAATATCGCTCGTCGCTAATGGTTCCTGTGGGCTGTATGTAGCCTGACGAACAGCAAGACGCACTGACACACAAGCATACATAGAGACATACACACAAACATACACGCAGAGACACACAACATACACGCAGACATACACATACATACACACAGACACACACAAACATACAAACATACAGACATCCAGTGACATCTACGTCGGTAACAATTGCTCAATTAGAAGAAAGAGAAATGAAGATGTGAAGTTGACAACATTTCTACAAGAACCACTATATTGCACTACGGGACACTGATACCATCTGTCTCTCATGCTACTGTACAGTGCTACCACTTCATTACTTTTCTCAGTATTATCAGCTGCAATATACAGCGTTTCTAGGGCCCCCGAGGTTTCTAGAGGGGGGGGGGGGTAGGCCCGTGGCTTCCCCAGATTTTCCATTTACTCCCAGATTTGGTTCACCATTTGTTCAATATATAAAGCAATGTATTTGACTCCCCCCCGCCACTACCTTCCTCCATATTATTATAGACTCTAAACCGATATCGCGGAGTCTGTTTCCAAACAATTTCTTAAGTATTGTAAACATGTTTGTTTAGAAAAGCTATTCCTCCACCAACCGTAGCGATGTGTATGAGGCAGGAAACGTTGGATGGATGAAGCAGCGGCAGCACTGACGCTTCCTCTTCCAGGCAGGTGGACAGTGGTTGCCACCACACCAAGAATTGTCATCTGTATATAATATTTATACACATCTGAAAAAGTTGTCTAAGTCCAAATTCCACCACCAATCCTAACCATAAATCTTTTAAGATAAAAGAAAAATGACAAAATCACCGAGATGTGTATAAATATATTACAGAGTGCCACACCGTGGAGTTATGTTAGACTAGAGTACTGATAGCCAGCCATCTCTATATGACTACTATCTATGACTGTATCCTCCCTAATTGTCTGATTGTTTGTGTGTCTGTTCGTATGTTTGTTCTGTGTATTTGTGTGCGCATGCATATGTTGTCTGTCTGCACTTTTGATTTTTGCACTTTCTGATTGATTTTTTGAATAAAACATAGTTCTCTCTCTCAAGCAGACATTATATTTATAAAGTCTAAGCGATATGCCACAGTGGCGCTGAATTGATAGTGGAGATCCAAATAGCCAGCAGCCTAGATCACTGCAACTGCATGTCTGCAATTTGAACGACCATGCTGTGTTGCTTGCATGTTATAAGTGGCATATATAAATGGCATATAATATAACTGGCATTTTTTAATAAATGGAACAGTACAAGTGAAATGGAAGTCAGAAGTGACGCCTGGTATAAGGCTCATGATAGATCTCTGATATCGCCGGCCGATGATGAACCGGACGTTAAATTCTTATTGTACTGTATTTTACAAATACAAATCAGCAGACATATTGTATCAAATTCAATACTTATCATTAAGCTTTCCAACAAACACAATTTTACACTGGAATAAAGTTCAATAAACAGGTTTAATTAACAAGTTGAAGTAGCTTTGCGCATCATATGATACAATATAAGTGTTCATAAATACTCAAAATATCGTTGAGAAAACTTTACTATAGCACACCACGACATCATCATGGCAAGCCAAGACGACCGTTAAACTGAAAATTATAGGTGCATAATATACTTCAGAATATTCGCTTGACAGATTTAACAGAAAAATGATACAATTATGAGAGATGTTGTCTAAGAATAATTAGCCATTAAGTATTGAAGCCATACAAGCATTCAATTATAATTATAATAAATGATAAAGTCCCTGACATCGCCTTCAGGTGAGGAACCGGACGTTAAATCCTCATTGATTGATTGACGCTTAGGCAGACCATTAGTGAGGATTCACAGTTAGTTTCCTCCCCAGCACACTATGTTAGGCACTTAAATATCACGAGAAAACATTTAATCAAGTAGGCTACTAAATATTTGAATTCTCTTTACATAAAAATAGATTTATGTACGTCTTGTTATCAGGATATTATACACATTTTATTTTACTGTAAAGAAAAAGAAATGTCATAGTGATTTTTTTTAACCTTCACAATACACAGCATCAAATGCCAGTCAGATAGAGGCGATTAACAGGACCAGGCTGTCAAGCCTTTGATGTCACAGGTTTACTTGTCATCAATTAATCAATCAATGCAAATCTAACGTCCCTAACATCGCCTTCTGGTGAAAACTTGACGTTAAATCCTCGTTGATTGCTTGATTGATTAACGTCCCTTTCAGCATATGACGACGACATCAGGGACGTCACAAACAACATCTGAAAGTCTACTCAAACAGAAGAAACAAAAATACAAACAAGAAAAGAATTCTAATATTAGAGAAAAGAACTGGACGGGCTCAATACAATTACATATATAAACACAATTTCTTTACAAAACAAAAATTATACTATGCAGCTTAAACTACAAATGCAAGCATTAATATTTCATTTATCTCTCTCTAGACGGCACGTCCAAGGCACAAATTCTCTCTCATAACCTACAATCTCGCTCACTAATGAGCACACCCTTGTCTCAAAAGCTTTGCCTCAACCAGACACATACATAGAATGATGCCTCTTCAAACCTAACAGGTATTAGCATATCAAATGTATTATTTACAAACAGTAAATTATACCCAATTAAATGATCAGTGCTTAACGAATATTATAAAGGATTTAAAGTCGATTTCATCTCCCGAGGATGATGTCGGAGTAGGAACCCAATGGATCGGCCCATAGATCCACAATCTCCAGTTTACTATGACTATAGATTTTGCTTTCAGAAAATTCATACTATATGTTAGATTTTTTTACCCTTTGAGGAGTGAAAATAAAATAGACTCTGAAGCTCCGTAATTATCTGATGTGGAAAATCGATGAATGCTATTCAATTCTACTTTTACATGATCCTAAAAGAAATTGTTTAAATACATTGAAATGATGAAAATTGAGTTTTAATGGCATTTTACACTGCTACTTCCAATACTGGTCAGTAATTAGTTACAATAAACTGAATATGAACTTAAGAAAGCAAAGCAGATTAAGTGACAGAAGATATAGAAAGCACAGAACACACAACTCACAGAAAGCAAGTGGGCAATTGATTATGTGGTCAACAGACAGATTGATTGACAACATAAATACTATATAGAAAGAAGAAAATAAAAAATAGAAACACGTACAGCACAATGTAATAATTAATAATGTAATATATATAATGATAAAATTGATGCCATCGTTGGGTGAGGTAAAGGGCATTAAACAAGTCATGATTCGATAGACCGCAATGTACACAAAAGCATCAGTGGAGTCAAATTATAATTTCCAGGTCTAACTATAATGGAGCTAGATAGAAAATTTTGCTCTATGTTCCGCTAATATGTTATAAAAATAGTGAAATCCTATGAAGTTTGTTATACCAAAATTAGTAAACTTAATGTTTCAGATTGTGAAATTGGTGAAATAGATAGTTTCTCAACTCCAGTTTTCTCAATTCATTCACAGCACTTTACTAATACCAATATCATAGTTGTAGAAACAGAACAGTAGCGCAGTCAGGACTATCTCAAGGGGGGGAGGGTATTTTATAAAACTGATCTTTCAAATAATCGAAAAAATTTAGTTTAACTGAAATCTCAAACAATAATTTTTTGAATTGCTATTTATGAAATATGAAACTAAATGTTGTGTTACAATATATCAATGATAATGATATCATAATTAATCATTTAGATATACAAAAACGTCATATTTCATGATCTCTAGGGGCTGCGTCCCCCCCCCCCCCCCCCTCCGCCCTGTCCACAGCAGCTCTGGTATAAAACAAGAGCTGATAGAAGCTGTTAATGACACAACAGTTACAGGAGGCTAAGCACTTGATGATGATCTCATGCCATACATGATGTGAAACATTTCTTCACTGCATCTCTGAAATACAATACAATAAGATAATACATAATACAGTGCAATAATATACAATGTAATATAATAAATAAAATACAACAGAATATTCTTCAGGTGTAATAAGAAAATTTCCATTAAATTCACACGTTAGCCGCACATGTTCACACACGTCAGCTGCACATGTTTACATGCAATGTGAAATCAAAAGTTATACTGATTTATTGTATCTTTACGAACTTCATAATCTTCCTGTTTTGATTTTTTAACAAATAAAGACAACCCTGTAAAATGTTAATTAATATAAATTTGTTATTTATGCAAACTCAGCGCTATTTTTATTTCAGTGAGTATCGAGGTTCAAGCGAATAAGCAGATGTGCAACATGTTGTTAACAATTGTTAGATCAATAGGTCGTGAAACTGACGTTAATTCTGTTAAAAGAACTTATAAACTATTTAAGGACTAATATGTTGAGTTATACCAACCTTGCAAATGGTATATAGGAGAGACCGTACCAGGTGAATGCTACGAACTGACATATACAGAACAGAATGGCCAGACCTGTCATGTGCCACTGTACAAACATCAAACACATCCATCATGACATCTAGCACTATCATACGCTATCAGACCTGTGCCACTATACAAACATCAAACACATCCATCATGACATCCAGCACTATCATACACTATCAGACATGTCATGTGCCACTGTACAAACATCAAACACATCCATCATGACATCTCGCACTATCATACACTATCAGACCTGTCATGTGCCGCTATACAAACATCAAACACATTGTGATCATCCTTCATGGTTTCAAACTGTAAAGCTAAATTCAACGTCTGTTTCCGTGTCCAAGGATACTGTCAGAGACGGACCCGGCTGGGACTCGAACCCAGTGGCATCCTGCTAATTGAGCAAGCGTATCAGTTCAAAGTCCATTTCATCATCAGACAACGATATCAGACCCGTTACAAGAGTCGACTAATGACAAATGTGCCTGATGTTGCTTGACAGTGTCTAGCATAAAAAATTATTCAACGAGATTATTTATATTATTATTATTAGCCTTTGAGTACAATTTTAACACTAATTTAAAAAATAATGTCAAGATTGCTTGTGTTCATTAATGAGCAAGACAGTGAGCACTATTGATTAGATGCGTGCCATGGACCTGCCAACAGGCTGAATACTTAGAGAGAAATAAAACTTACCCAGAATGCAGAGCAGAGGGTCAGTGCCATGAATAACTGTGCAAATATCAGAAAAATGCAAATTATTTATTTTTACTAGATATTTTATAAAATAAATGACAGTAGAGTCAGTATCGGTTTCATCATAGGACGTTATGATATAAAATCATTCACTCATTTCTTTAGACAACAATATTTAATTGAATCGACAACATCATAAACTTCATACTCTCAATCCCTCATTGATAGTAATGGCGGGACACAACTGTATTGAAAGCTAACATTAATTTAAAGTAAAGCTAAACTTAACGACAGTTATCTGTATCGCTTACATAACAAGTTATCTAGCAATGCCTCAACTACTGCGACTTGTAAGTTTGAGAAGAAAACAAGTGACAACTACCTTTCACTCGTAATTTAATTAGAATAATGTAATATGAAGTTAATTATTCAGTACATGCACACAGATATATCATACTATTAAGTTTATTCTCAACGACAGGTTACAGCAAACAGTAAGAATGAGTGATAACTGATAGTTTAGTTGAAGCAGCGTGACTTACGAGAATAAAGATGGTGGCAATGAAGCGTGTCTCAGCAAACATTCTCTTGAGCTGGTTACACGGGCCCATCAGGAAACATGTACTGAATAAATCAATCAATCAATCAATCAATCAATATGCTGAAGTATAGATAAACAGATAACATAACGTCGGGTGATTTGAGTGAGTAAAACTCTGAAATCAAATAGAGACAGTGGCAAATCGGGCACAACAAAATCACATGAAATAATTCGACAAAATATACAACATCTCATAAGTACAGACTGAAACGACTAGTTTCAGAAGAGCGGCTTATAAACCAGAGGTCAGAGGTCAATAATTATTGAACTATGAGATCCGGTTTAAAAGATCTTTAGGACTGCTTCTGTATCAGAACTTAGTAAAATTTAAGATTATTTTAAAATTAAAAATTTAAATATTAAAAATTAAATTAAAAATTTATTATTTCTGTCTTTTTCATAGCGAACTGAAATGTTTACTTTTTATTAATAAAAATGTTAGTAAAGCTTATAATCACGAATTTAAATTAGTTCTCTCTCTCTCTTCCTCTGTCTCTCTTTCTCTCTCTATCAATCACTATCTCCTTTCTCTCTCTCTCTCTTTCTCTCTCCCTCTCACTCTCCCTCGCTCTCTGACCTCTCCTCTCTCCCCTCTCTCCATTCTCTCTCTGTTTGAATTAAAAATTATTTTTTCCAATTTTGATTTCTCTTCAGATAACTTTTCTTTTCTTTCCGCCTCTTCTTTTTTTCTTTTTTCTTGACCACCATTGTTACTGTGTTCCAAGTTAAAATCATGTGCATGCTTTATTGTGATGCATATTATGCAGTGACTTTACAGGGTTGCAAAACCATTTTTCCTACTCAAATAAATATATAAGTAAATAAATAAAGATAAGATCGCTAGGTAAAAGCTTTCACAAAAAAGCTTTGAATCAATCCAATTCTAAGAGTAGTGTACATACAATAACCAATACACACCTGAGACAAATTTAACAGGCTGGTCTGATTATAAATTTATTGATAGATTCTGATATCAGCAGCATAAACTAAATATTATAAATTTAAAAATGTAAAAAACTAGAGCAATTGACTACAGATAAATTGCACAGCCCTGTCAGCTAAAGCTAGCAAGAGGTTCCATGTAGTATAGCCTGGATTACAATTTGTATCACGTTTATCCCGACACAGGCAATGCTGCCTGAAGATTGGGGGTGAGCCGTGCATCCCTCTAAGTAAGTGAATAAGCACCAAGGCTGGCACCCTGGGTGAGCAACAACAACCTACTAGCACAGACAGAATCAGTATTGATATGTAGAGAGAGAATTAAACCTCATGAGGGCTGCGATGTTACCGATAGTGTAGAACACTGCAAACATTACCAGACCATTAGGTAGAAACAGAAAGAATGAACCCTGAAATATTTCATACAAAATAAACTATACACTGCATTTACCATTACTATCAGATTACATCACATTTATCACATGCAACTATTCAATGAAAGCTGTACATTATAAAACACTCCTCGATTCAGACGCTGATTCCTTGAATTAAAGCCGAATTAAAAGTCAGTCTCGTGGCCCACTTGCTACATCAGTGATGGGCGAGCCCTGGGAATTGAATTGAAAATCTACGATTCCTTAAACTATAAGAAATTTTCAAAAAACATGCCTACAAACGGAAAGCAGTATAAGAATTCTGAAGAAACAACCGAACAAGAATCAAGAACAAGAATCAGAACAACCTAAGTTGCGAATTGACACAAACATTTACCAGATCTGCAACCAACACTCTAGCATATCACGCTCAACATTCAACTTACCATTAGAAAACAGGGGAGAAAGCTAAAAGCTTATTTCAATCCCCAAACCAAACATAATTATATTTAAATTTAATCTTTTAGAAATATATTGATAGTTAGGAAGGAAGAAAAGAGTCAAATGGAATGTGAGATACAAACCAGAAGTGACATGACAACTCCGACTCCAAAGCAAATACCGAACCCCTTGAGCCTTGTCGACCAGCTGAGAGATGATGCATCTGAAATCTGTAGAAACATAAAATATAGCGTCCAAAGATTGAATGTGATTGTGAGATATTGAGCAGTAACTGTACTATTTTTAAAGTGTAAAATTAGACAGAATTCACTAATTTAAGGATTAGACAAATGTAGATTTGTTGAGATACGAATAAACTGAGACAAAATATGAAAGAATAGAACTGCTGCAGTACCCTCTCTCTCTCTTTCTCTCTCTCTCTCTCTCTATTGTTCCTTTTATAAGAATCAAAATAGTTGGGCTCTCTTTGCGAGATACACCTGTAGAGATTTTTAACATCCAATTCTTTAGAAATTTAGGGTTATGGTTGGAT
>JAQFZF010001395.1:0-14190 GCA_034695365.1 Enchytraeus norvegicus | reverse complement strand
TGTGGGACATGAAATTTCAGGACACAGAAAACCCAAAATTTCAGGACAATTTCAGGACATTTGCACCAACATTTTTATAACATGTATGACATATATTATTATGGGTAGATTACATAACGTAACACCTAGAAAATGCCCCTCCCGCATTTTCCTCCCTCTGGAAAATGATTTTTTCGTCGTCCAATTCACCTAAAAACACTTTTTGAAAAAAAATTGTTGGATTTTTTACCTCTAAAAATTTGTACCTCTAAAAATTTGTGCATATGTTATTAGAAATATGACCTCTAACAGTATAAATGTGCATAAGTAATGAAAAAAATTCATATTTTGGGAACCTCCAGAATTTCAGGAAATTCAGGACAATTTGTCAAATTTCAGGACATTTCAGGACAAGACCAAAATTCAGGAATTTCAGGACAACTGGGAGGCCTGAAATATGTTGTTGATGTTAAACTACCCCTAATTGACTACTACTCGAGGCATATTTAATGTCATCCTTGAATGAAAAACAAGACAATTAATCTTAACTGCACTATTTCGAAGTATATAAAGTGACAGAAAAATAATCTAAATGTTGATTTTAGATAAATACATAGGACCGAGAAGATACTAAAAATATTATATAAATATAGAGATAAATAGTTATACGTCATATAAATAGATGCCCAGTAACTGAAGGTGACTAACCATACAAGCGTCTGTTGCTAATTTTGCCCTGTCACTGGTCTCATTACTTGTGCTGTTCAGATTAACATAGTTGGGCTACAAATGCAATAATACGCAATAATACATTTATAGAAGAAATGGAACAGATCCTGGGCTTTGACCGGACAATCAATAGCACACTCTTGACTACCAATGTAAAATGAGATTAATTAAATTAATTTAATTAATTAATTAAGAATTTATTCAACAATTACATGAATAAATGACTACAGATGTCAATCATTTCGACTAAAAACAGTTGAAAGCATTCATTGTTCACTATTAATATTAACATGTATTAAATCTAATCACTAGTAACTTGTATCTAATCTTATATTTTTTTACAAATCTCTTCAGCTGTTCAGTGTTCACCATAAATTAATTACTAAAGCATATGCCAAATTTAACGTCAATTCTGCAACCAGAAGGCTACATCAGTGATGAGACAGTCAGAGACCGAGAACCTGTGGAACTCAATCCAGACGCTTAACCAACTGCACCATTGGCTAAGCAACATGCAACAAAGCTGTTCCATGCTAAGGAATAGAGAACAGCAATACTAGAATAATATAGAATAGATAGATCAATAAATGTATTAACTCGATTGTCTCTAGGTTCCCTAGTGTGATCATTCTTGTTCTTGTACTCGACCTGGAGGATCTCTGACACCGACTTCTCTATCTCGGACATACACGATCTACAATATCAGCAAGTAGTATGGAACACGTGATACAAGAAATGTAAGAGTTACAATTTTTCAAATTATATTTTCATGAAACATTTCCAACACTGTCAGACATGTTATATATATCAACAGATATTTAAACATACCGTATTTCAGGCATTTACAAAAGTCAACTTGTAAACATGTATCTATTCTTCTATTATAAATTAAATTCAAATTATTAACATTAATTACTGATTATATGTCTCTGACATCATCTATGGATGAGAAAGCGAACCTTAAACCATATTATTATTGATTTATAATTAATTAGAATGTCAATGAAAATCTTAACTTGTGATCAAAGTTCTAACATTCTGAGAAATTTGATTTTAAAATTACGTACCGAGATATTTTATGATTCATAAAGAGAATCTGCAATGCTGGTCCATCTGTACTCTTTTGCTTATACCTATGCACAGAATTAAATGGTTGGACACACGATCATATTATCAATCATCACAATTTCATTTATAACATCCATCTTAATCATAATTTCTATTATAACATCCATCGTAATCATAATATGATTCAAACACTAAAACTTAAGATCTATCTACTGGAGGCAACAGACAGTCACAAGAAAATTCAACTACAGAGAAATGACAATAAATTGGTCTGACGTTTAACCTAGTCTATAAATTTACATTGAAAGACAATTCACACCCAGGAGGCAATGGGAAACCACATCAGAAGCTCTAATTGTCCTTGAACAAAGGCATCATTTTAAGGTGTGGTGAAGGCAAGGCATTTGGGTGTGATCGACTTGTTGTGTTGATCGCAAGTGTGCTAATTTATTAGTGCACATGTAGGAATTTATGTCTTTGATCGGCCATGTGGATCGATAGGAAAGATTTATATACATTGTCGTTTAAAACTAAATATAGCCATACAGTTAGATTAATCAGGTAATTATAACATACCTATTCGGCTGAATGATCCTAAGCTGATGCTGCAAAAAATATAAGCCTACAATAAATAGATTATATGATTCACTAAAAGTTAAATCCTAAGTAGCAGTATCATGACCAGAACTAATCTTCAACTTTGTTTTACAAAAGGAAAATCATCAAACGATAAAATGTTAACATACATTACAAATGCATACTATAGTTTTAAGATAAAAACAATCTTAGAACATTCACCATAATGTACTACCCTATCACTTTTTTTAATTTTAAACATGAAACCTTGACAATGTACAATCAATTACAATTTCAAATGACAAGGTTGCAAAAGTCAGTCTTAATTTAATATATATATCTTAATTTAGAAAAGTTATACAACCTTAAATGTGCGTTGGAGGGCTCTAGTTAAGACTTGTGCCCAAGCCATATTTTAATGTATGGTTTGGGGTTATAGTTGGCCTAACCCTCACCCCAACCCTAAATCCAACCTTTACCCTAAATTTATTCTTCACACTCTGTAAAATTGTTGAGAAGCTGGTCAATTGTATTGGCAAGGGCACGAGTCTTAACCTGAGCCTGTTGGCCTATATCAGAAAAGATGTACGGATTGTACGCCGTACGGTCTACTGGACATAATAAATCACCTGATAGATGTTATTCTGCTCTTTAAGTTCCATCAATTCACGCTCCAACTGTTCAATGCGACGACGATAAGCCGATGAATCATCTCCACATTCGTCTCCCTCATCTTCCTCTCCACTCTCCGCATCACTAGCTCTACCAGCTACTCCATTCCTCGACCTAGCACTGCTGCTATTTTCCACATACCCGCCATCCATCTTCTCACCTTTACTACTGGAACCTCTGTTTTCATAACCTGTGCCATTTTCAGTCAAGCAATCAATTACCAATAGATCGGTATTATCAGAATTCATGATCGAATTGTCGCTACTATTATCATCATCATTGTCGCTGAATATAATATGCCTGGACTTCGGCATCTCATCGTCCCTGCCCTGCCCCGCCGAGCGTGGGTTGGCTGAGCGTGACTGGGGGGCACACCTCCCCGTCAGTATCTCCCCGGAGTCCTGCCTAACTGCGTCGAACTCCGCGAATAGCGACTCCACCTCTACAAACACATCTTTTCCATCTCCACTAGACGCCGCCATGTTTGTTTGTGTTTATAAATAACAAACAAGAACAATCACAAGCTCACAAAACTCTCGTTTTCTGAAAAGAACCCTCAAAATGTATAAGACGTCATAACTTAATACTGGTTCAGGAAATCAAGAATGACTCGCAGGGGCGTAGATGGAAATTAAAATATGGTGGTGTCTAATCGCGTGATATGAACTGGTATAATACTATGCAAAGGGAGGAGTCGTCACCCCCTATACATAGACGTCCCAGATCTTTAGAAAGTGGAAAGTGCCCATCACCTTTAGTGTAGCCTCAAAAAGTGCGGCACCGTAGGTAACTACGCCATGATGACTCGTAACACAGAGTGTTGTCTTTTATTGTTCGATGCAGTTACTGTAGTCAGTGGTTAAATTTCTCAATGAGAGGTGGTAGGGCTCTAAAAGAGGTGCCGGGGCTCACACTCTTTAGGTGCCGGGGCTCACATTATTAAGGTGCCGGAGTTCATAAGACCAAATATATATTTGAAGTGCCGAGGCTCGGCCCGGCCCAATTTAACCACTGACTCCAGTCAATGCTGACAGTGGTTAAATTCATAGAAGTAGGCTTACTAATATATAGCCTATACAAGTATGCCTAGGCCTATAGGCTTAGGCTACTAGGCTTAGTTTAATAGGCATATATTAGCCTAATATTGTGTGTAAGCTTATATAATGTATATTAGTATTTCTATGGTTAATTTAGCATTATTAAAAGGTTAGGTTCTGATGATTTAAAATTATTAGCCTACCGCACATCCGAATTAAGTTTTTTTTACAGGACCCAAAATCCAAAAAATGCTAAAAATGCTATATGTAGGCCTATTGGTAGCCTAAATCTTACAGAACCCCAACATGTTAGAAATTCTGTAGACAAATCTTACAAAACTTATTGTGTCGTTTGATACTACACAGCTAAAGTCCCTAAAATCTTTTATTAAATGGCATTTAAATCACAGAGGACGCCAAATCTTTTGGCTGATATATGTGAGCTGCGACGGTCATGGTCCCTTGATATGAGAGTGCAATTATTGAATAATTGTCACTATGTGAGTATAACATCACAGGTGGATACACTTACGGTCAATGAAAACCACATTTTTAATGCGAAAGAAAAGCGACTTTTGTCTTAGTCGATGTTAGTATCATGTTACAATATGAGCAGGTGCGACGAACCCAGTAGCTTAAATATTGGAATTGTGTAGGCCTAATAAATTATAGACAGGGTTAACAAATCGCTGATGAATAAACACTGGTATTTTAATCTCAATCTACAGCACACGATTACTATGTACAAGAAAAAGATTTACAATAGACAGAGAGTGAAAGTAGATGATCAATGAATAGAATATACAATGTATCACAGTTCTGTGACATCAACTAATTAACAATGTGGACATCGAACAATGTAGACAGTAAAAGTTTCTCACTAACAACTATTTCAATAATGAGATAATGATAATAATGACCTATAAGTAACACCGCTAAAATAAATTAATTCAAGAGTTCCGTTGTAGTATAAGTTGCAAACTTACAATGCCATAATCGTGACCATTGAAAGGTTAAAACGACTTAACACATAGCTTAATACACTATTCTGTAGATGCATGTACAATTAATTTACATGTAGATGCTGATAGACTTGAGAATGCACAAAACTGCAAATCTAGTTTGTAATTTCAATAACAGTTTTCTATAATAACAAAATAATCAGCGAGAGACCTCCTTTCTATGGCAGATACCTTCAATCCAGCTGCAGAGGTTTAATGCAGTCTAATTTTGAGGGTCTTTCAATCTAATCGAGTGGCCGGGTCAAGATTCATTCAGTCAGTTCTTAATGAATAGTTTTTAGTAAAACCCAAAGGGATGTTAATATCCAAGGTAAATGAAAACAAACAGAAGAATATACAGAGGCAGAATAATTGTGAAAGTGAGACGACTTTGTAAAAAAAACTTAAACATATAAACATTCTAATGATAGCACGTCATAACATCAAAGGGTTTATCACAATGCGAACACAAAATATATGTGTACAGTGTATCACTCGGATTTGAAGTTTTGAACGTCAGCGTTAACAGGTTATTGAATTACCTATGTACAAAATTGTACAATATTGTAAATGCATATTAAACAACTAACTCAATGCGTTTGATTTTAGATCCATAACGATAAATGGTATATTATTTAAATGATTTGAATATTATTATTTTAACATTAGAAATATAAGCTTATGAGCATAAAATATTCACAACAATATCGAAATAGCCTGTATGAGCAAAACACAGCATTTCGACAACGCTACACAATATTTTCCTACCAATAACTGAAACACTTCATCACAGATTTACAGCGCGAGTAAAAATGCTAGATATTTCCGCCGAGTACGATATATCATTATCTGCATAGTGTCAAAATACAAACAATACAAAGTATATACAATAGTACTATATACAGAGCACATGTAGAAAAGAACTCATGATGATATTCATAATTCCATGTTATATAAATGAAACTTTTATGATTATATATACACATAATACGCTTATATTATTCAATAGGAGTATTTTGAAGACACGGTTCCTGGTGTCTTCAGATACGATGCATAAATAGCAATAAAATTACGATAATGCGCTTATTTACAGCAATAAATATACAGGTTATGGGCTTTTCGTTTTCAAACATCTTGACAAGAAATTTTTCAAATGTTAATAACTTAATATTATATGTAGGGCTCCACACCGGTAGGTTACAGATAGTTTAGATCGTATAATTGGATGCATCTATATGAACAAAACTTTCGGTGATCGACAAATGATAGCAGACACCATAAACAATATGTATTTAATATTTTTGGTATTACACATAGTGTTTTCACTGGAAGAATATAAGAAACGAAAACAATAATGCTAGTAGTAGTCTAATACTAATGCGACGACATTATTATCGGTATTTTCATTCAATTATGATATCATAGTATCAACTCAAGCATCAACGATAGCATAATATAGAGCATCTTGATCATGTGCATATTTAATGTATATAAACTGATAGGCCTAATAATCTACCGGTTCATACCTAGTAATAATTATAACAGGTTAAAGAGTATTTACAACAAAAAATTTAAGCACAATAGAACTAGAGACTTTGACATTGTAGGCCTACTATAGAAGAAAGACAAATATAGCTTGTTGGAGTTTTTGCATCTTTGCACACAGACGCAGGTATTGGAATACCACTCACACACACATACATGCATGTAAACACACCAAACACACCTAATAGTGAAATGATAATCCGTAAAATTATTTCCATGACTTGCATGTCCGAGATTTTGCTCCTTCACCTTGATTTGATCATATCACATTTAAGCACACTTAAGTCCAGCCTTCATGCAGGCTTTGTGAATGGAGGTATTCTGAGAATTCATATGACGTATCAGTACAAATAGTTCGGCTTATTTATAATAGGTGGTACACATTTAATATTACAAACTTTAGAGAGTGCTAACACTTAAACGGATCGCAACGTGTTGTTGTGACGCATATTATAGTAATCTCTATATATCATATAACAATCCTGTGTATTTATTATTATTATGTGGAACCTAATTGATATTGAAAAAAATTATTGAAAGCTGTCATATTTTTATGCTGAACTATGGCGAGTCGAAGGTTGATCTTTACAAAGATGGCGACGCTATCTGAGCCGATCTCAGCAACCAATAAATGCACAGCTAACAAAACACCTCTATCTTAGCAACCAATGGAAGTACAGCTAACAAAAAAACCGTTAAGTCTGTGAATTCCCCTTATTGGACATTACGGTCCTTCCTTTGATCTGCGTTCCCTTGATCTACGCCTTCCTTCCTTTGATGTTAGGGTAAGGGAGGGTTAAGGTTAGGGGAGAGTTAGGGACCCCAGTGTTTCCCAATCGTGAATGGAACATTGACTCGCTCTTTATCCATCTTACACACAGACACCCACACATACTCACACACATCTACACACACATACAAACCCACACCCACACACACTCACACACATCTGCACACACATACACACATGCTTTATCTAGGAACAATGACGCCCTCTTTCTTCATCACAGAGTGCAAAGCCTCCAGCACATTGTGTACAGTGGACACAGTGGGTACACAGAGGTTCACGTCCATTACGTGGTCACTAGATAGCTGGACACGGTTCTCATCGAACACCCCTGTGCACACCAACACAGACTCACAACTGTCCAGTGAGGCGGTCAGTGTGTCCTCCACACCGTCCACCTCTACGTTACCTGCTCCACTCTGACCTGGGTCCACAACATAAGCCAGGCTGCCTGCTACAGTGGACCCACCTCTAGCCCCACCGATAGCCTTCATTGATACACCACCACTGCTGCCCCCATATACCCCTCCACCTATACTAGTGTGTGCACCACCGCCAATACTAGCATACGCACCACCAAATGATCGAAAGTCCAGCGACCCACCCATCTCAAGGTTTCTATGAATGGCGGAGGGTAAGGTAGGATCCTCCTTGTGACGGGAACTGCTCCTTCCGCTGCTGGATACTCTGAGGAGTTCTCTAGGCTGCTGCAGCTGCTGCACGTCGTCTATGTGCAGCTGCTGATGAAGCTGGTGCTGAAGCTGCTGTTCCTCCAGGACTGAAGGTGCTGCCATTGTAGAGGTTTCTGTCCTGGATAGCTTTCGCTGGATGCGCCGGTTGAATAGATTAGCTCCGTAGATGTCAACAGCTGGGTTGTCACTGCATAACAACACACAACGTACACCCTCGGTCAATCAATCAATCAACAAGGATTTAACGTCTGGTTACATTGATTAATACACGTACAATGCAATACAATAGAACACAACACAATTAAAAACACTTAATACAATAATACCACTACCCGGTACTCAATTATATACAAATTACGTTTTTAAAAGAGTATTAATTGTATTTGATGATTTTAATTATGGTATTTAGAGAAGCAAGGAGAAGGTGCTACATTGTTCCTTCATTGTCAAATTGTTGCCTTTTTTATGTGTTTAACAGCTGCTGATATCCAGTTAATTGTGTTTTACATACATGTTTAAAGCAGATTGCACAAATTGTTGCTTATTTCTTTATAATAAAAATAATTATAACAATTATAATAAAGGTTAAGCGTTCGTTTTCTCATAAATGGATGAAGTCACGAACGTCAAAACATACCGATAAAAAAAATTCAACCAGAAGTCAAATTGTTGACGGTCATAGCTAATTATTGAAATCCACATACCCAATACAGTACATCCTCTTGATGCGAGGCAGTCCGAGCCTCCGAGCCTCAGACTGGAGGGTCCTCTCAGCGTAGTGGTACGTGATCTCACTAGGCTTGCCCACCTGGGCTGCGTACTTGAGCTGATGGCCTGTCACACGGTGGTACAGAGCCTCCAGACACGTCAGAAAACTGCCGTGCCCGAACCTTAACAAAATAAATAAGCCTTCACAACGTAAAATTTAATATCATTAAGAATACGCCACAACACTAAACCGGAAAAAGACTCACGAATTTATTAACAAAACAATGCAGATGAATTTGTTTTAATTATATTTATGCTATGAACTAAAGAGTTGCTTAATTTTAAAGTGTTACCAAGAATGTCAAAATGTTTGCAATAGTATTCAAAGATAAAGCAATTCATATTCAAGGAAGTCATAAAAGTTATAACAATAGCTTCGAAATTTGCAACTAGTATATAGATGGAGATGGGATGAGAGATTTCGTCTGAGTATAAAAAGAACATATAAAATATTTATTTACAAATTTACTGGACTGGCTTTCCAATAGCCTCATTATTTTGCAACTGTAGTTTTTATAAAATTACAAATCCATTCACCAAGCATTTTTAATGCGATGAGAAGAGGGGCAAATCTCACCTTGGCATAGGGGCCTCAGACATCCACACGAGGTCCATGTTACAGGCGAGTATGGGTAGGTGTGGGTAGGGTATCTTAGCCGTGGCCTCTGAAGGTCTGCCATCTGTCATGAGCACATCTATGATCATCTGTAGGCTTGTCTCCCATCGTACTGGCTCTCCGAACATTATGATACCTGCAACCATTCAATACCATAATAGACTTTCATAAAAATTAGCAATATAAAAAACGTTACACTATTAAGCATTAACCTGACTAAATTTTCTTCTTTATTTAATTGTAAATAGGAAACATAGAATTTTAGCAAAATCTTCTATCTTTCCCAGATTAAGTTAATCCTGCAAATTAACAAGAAATTCCAGTAATGTCACTATGAATGATACAACCGTAACTTGCATAGCCCATATAATAAAAACAAATGAAGTTTCACGTTATCTCATGAAGAGGGCCGTTCTATAGATACAGAAACTATCTTGTGTTTAAAACTCTCTCTCTCACTCTCTCCTCTGCCTCTCTCTCTGGTCGGTCCATTATTCGGCTCTATTATAAGAAAGCAGAGTATAAGTATTAGTAGTGTTATTGCAGAGTACATGTATGTATTATTGCAGTAGCAGAGTATGAGTAGTATTATTAACAGACAATTAATGTCCACGACGCCACCATCTGAGCCAGTGAGGAATATAATAGCCTATGTAGAGAAGATATACATTACGATTAGGCATATACAACTACACATATTAGTATTGATATTTTACCTTCGATCTTAGGAAAGTATTTCTCGAAAGCACATGGCTGCAAGAAAAATAAAATACACACAGATAAATTACATCTTTCATTACCTTTTTCCACTGAAAATAAAGTTGTAATTTTAAATTTGTAAGTAGGCCTATAGACTATGACTAAGAGTAGGCCACCAATGGCCACCATATAAAAATGCACAAAGCATGGATTATTATAAGTAACCAATCTTAATCGGCTCAATCAGCTATTAGGTGCTTCATCGGAAATACTCACAGTTCAGTTCAACTAACTACTGACGCAACAACATAACATATTTTTATTACCATTGACGCTCGTTTGAAATGCTATTTGTTTTATATATTAAATTTCTATTTCGAAATGTAGTGAACATGTTGATCAGAGACAGATAGAGATTAATTCACAAAAAAATATTTAAGCAATAAGATTAACAGATACATAAATCCACGTTTCAAATTCCTTCAGAAGTTAAAACTTAACTAGCGACCATACAAATGGGGAGAAAAATACAGTTAAAATATTATATATTCAATAATTATACAATACTTTAAACTATAATTGACGTCTTTGACATCGACCTTGGATGAGAAAGCGGATGTGAAACTTTTATTATTATTCATTATTAGCAAAAATATAATAAATACCTAACTAATTACTGTGTGCCATTATTATCGCACTTAATACACAGCACAATCGGATCTAATCAAAACAAGAAATTATGATGTACAGAGGAACTACGAACAATCCTCCTAATTCGAGGATAGAGGGTGTCAGCATCACAGCTGGCATCCTGGGTGAGCAACAACAACTAGGACACTTACTGCAGGTTTACGCCGCTGATGATCGACGGTGTCTAGCTGAGGGAAGCACTGACTGAACTCATCCATGGTGGTGCATCGTGTGAAGCCAAGGTTAGCAGCGATCTCTTGTATGGGACCCTGACCTGATATCAGCATGTGCTTGTTGAGAGACTGCTTGAACATCTTCAGTGGACTGTGAGACATCACCACCTGGTCTGGGTCTATCTGCATCAATCAATCAATCAAGCTATCAATCAATCGATCAATCAATCCCGCATATATAGTGGATGGCATTTCAGAACACAATAGACTTATTTTAAATATTAATTTTTTTATAAGCCTACCTTTTTTCTCGTGTAAACAAAATCTACAGTTACATAAAGAAATGAAGATGCCTACCTTAATTTCGAGCCAGTCTGAGAGTTGTTTAGCCTTCCTGTGACGCATAGAGTTGCCAGCATTTGTGACGAAGATGGTAGGCACTGTGAACCTCCCAGTGTCATCTGTGAGCAGCTTGAACGCAGCTTTAGAGTGAGGCAGCAGGGTCCTACCTCGTGTGATCACACCATCGATATCAAAGAACAATCCAAACTCTGTTGGTCCTGTGGTCACCGTCTGTATCAATCAATCAATTAAGCAATCAATTTAACCAGGGCACTGACTGAATATGTGAATAGAACTTTCAAGCAAAAACAAGCCCCAAGTATTATGAATCAATCAATCAATGGGATTTAACGTCCTCTTATCATCTGAAGATGACATCAGGGACAATCAGTCAATTAATCAATACCAAATATTTATAGATGGCACTCGTGACTAAGTTTAGACGCTCACTGCAACCTGTAGAAGCTAGAGCATAGATGAATTGAATAGCTGTAGGCTAATATTGAATTGTAGGCTATTGATTGTATGTCATGAATTAATAACCAGTTAACATTGCAGGCTTGTGAAAACAAAGTTCTGTTCTTTCAACAACTACATTTTTTATCAACTGCATGTATTGATTGGGCTGTGTCCTTTTTTTAGTAAAATGTGCGGTTGTGGTTATAAATTTATAATAATGTGTTGAAATTAGCAAATGTAATTTGCCCGACCGACAAAAATAGCGAAAGCATTAAACAAAGGAATTATGAAGAATAATATAATGTTGGCCGAGGGTATCGGTATTAAATCCTTATTGGTTAATTGTTCAATAGTTCTACGCACTACGCAAACCACCAAACTCTTGCCGGTGGCCGTAGCCTGGCGGTTAGCGTGATGCGCTCCGGTGTAAGGTGATTGAAGAGTCATTGATTCAAACCCAGATCAAACTACAATGTACGAGTATTAACGCCAACGGTACTGTTTTAGTGTATCTGAGCTTGTTGCATCAGTGCGCTCTTAGCAAAGGCACGATTACCCAGTGAGACGCCAGATTACAAAAAATATCAAAAACAGGAACCAAGAAAGGAACCCTGTAGACACTAGTGGTTGTCATGTGTGAAAATATGTGTAAAAGAAACAAGAAAAGAGTTTTACTTCCCAACAAGGTCATACATAGTACGTCATACAATATATCACTGCATTAGATAAAAACAAGCCTTGAAGCCAACACCCTAGGTGAGAAATTAATCTGTTTATCTGGAAAGTCATCACCTGGCTAACAACTGGATTTATATTTACTTGGAAAGAGAGTCTGAAAATAAAGTCTGGAAATCGGTTCAAAGATCATACGATATAATCTACAAACCATTATGTTTTAAGTTACTTATTGCAAACCAATTCGACTAAACATTAACTAGATACGAAAGTCATTTGCAGAGAGATATATAAATGTTTATCTGCAACGAAGCGTACCTTTGCCAGAAATAAAAGTAGCCTACACCAACTCAACCAACTCAATTGTCAATTATTTAAATTTTAATATTCTACATTAAAGTACGGTCGACTATTTGTTGATGATCTCCATAGAATTGAGTGAATGAATCTCCTGGTTTATTTTCTTATCTCGCTCACTCACATATCGTGCGCAGAGCACCGCAAACTGGTGAGATTCTCACAACTTTAAAGTGCGCATCTACAGTATTATTCAATACTGTATGCTTGTGTATCAGAAGCTACTGTACACATAATATAGTCAAATGCATGAGACCAATATTTTTATTCAAAAACAAGTCTATGGAGAGCTTGGCATTAAATTCAACCCCGAGTTCTGGATTCATTGGGATTTGCCATCATATTGATACCATAGAGTCAAGCCGAGATCATGACCCAACTCGAGATAACCCAACTCGAGATCATGACCCAACTCGAGATAACCCAACTCGAGATCATGACCCAACTCGCCGCTGAATGTTGTCGAAAACGCACCTTGATCCAACAAACAGTAAAGGAATAAACTTTTGATTTCCGACCAAACTTCGTGAACTTTGATACAGCAATAAAGAGTTTTCTCTACCATGGTCATTAATCCTCACCCCCAATAAACGTCCAGGCATAAATTTCAGGATTATGTTCGCTTAATTCTTCAATATAAATTTTATATACAAAATATTCATTTATTGTCACTAACCCTTGATACTATGCAATAACAATAGTATCTTAGACAATATAGCGGCAGAACCTCAATACGGCGGCAGATACTTTGATTTCATTTTAATATCGAACTATTGCACTTTTTATATCATAAGCAGTGCTCACTGAAAATAAGATTTGATTGTTTATGCATAAGATTGCTTTGTCGAATTTTAAATAAGTATAATCGGACCAATGGACTGTTTAGATCTCTCTGCATATTCAGTGCTTGTCAGATGGCAAGTCCAATCTCTCTAACTCGACCTATACGAAATCAATCAGCAAAACTTTGTCCTATAATTCATTACCTATACACTCTGAGTCAATAAAAAACATGTGCGCAGTCTTTCGCCCATAACTTTGGCATTTGTAAACCGATCTAGCAATTTCTTGCACCAATAGAATCAGGGTGAAATTTGCTATAAGATAGGGTAAAGTATATCCGTTCATGACATATTTTTGCGTTAAAGCAGTGCTTGAAGACCTATGCGATTGAAGTTGTTCAGTTTCAGTATGTAAATCGCTACAGAATGCTTATGAATCTGTGACTTGACTAACAACAAAACACAAGAAACAAATGATGTTATACAGGTACGCCTACTATCAACAGTCACAGAATTTGCTCAAAATATCCTCATTTGACTAGA
>JAQFZF010001394.1:0-14192 GCA_034695365.1 Enchytraeus norvegicus | reverse complement strand
TTTTTAGACGTATCATTGTCATTTAGAGCGCACAATGCGGCGAGCGCCGATATCCACTAACCTACCAGACACCTGGGGTTATTCTTCTTGTTGACCTGGCCTGGGATTGATTCCAGGTCTTCTTGCTTCTGCGACCGACGCTCTAACCACTCGGCCATAACACCCGCCCCCCAGGTAAATCGCGTACCTGCACTAGATGCGCTTTTGAGACTCATTTAAGAGTGCACTTTATAAAAGTTTCTGATTGATTGATTGAAAAAATGTACACTTACTGGTGAGATTACCCGATGAGTCCCGACCAATGACAACATCCCACACACTGCGGCTTGCTTTTCATTGGTTGTACACTCCTGAACGTAAAACAGAACATTTATTTAGAAACATAAATGCGATAAATGCCTTTGAATACATTCATATAGTAAAATGATGGACCAAGTTCTAAAACATCTTGGGGTCATCTATAATAATCCTAGCCCTAACCCAAACCATACCGAAGCATAACATGAATTTATATTATGTCAAAATGCATGAAAATTAATTTTTTTTAAACAAGAACCAATTTAAAATAACAAATTCATCCAACTCTGGCAAAAATAACATTATATTTCTAACATGCCTTCATCAATTTGCTAAATGCCAAGATTCTAACATATTTTCCACCATTTATTCCTACACAATTGTAAAATTTGAGCTGGAAGACAAGAGAAGCTTATATACAAATTTTTTCATCTCTTATTTTACTTTTAGAAAACATAACGACATTGATCAGCGGTGCCTACATGCTTTCTATTAATGTTTAATCCATACATCAATCAATCAGAAACTTTTATATAGTGTATTCTTAACTTAAGTCTCAGAAGCGCTTTTGAAAAGAGAAAGGCAGGGTAGTCTAGCCAGCCATATGCCACAACCGATGTGGCAAGATCTCTACAAATCTGATATTTGAGCGATCAAAAGGTCAAGTACACAGCAGTCATGACGCAGACCACTCTGCCCTTCACTGCAGCATCTGCGTTAATCGCCTCTTACTATGTGTACAGTTTTCGGTTGGTCTAAATTCCCAAATTTCCCGGAACAAGCATGAGAAGCTTAATAAACTACATGACAATATTATTATATAGAAATAATTCATTTTGGTTCTTTAATCTAATTGGTAGGATGGACTGAATTTAGAGAGAATTCGATCTCTAGCTTGAGCACTTGTGATTGATTGATTGATAATTTGATAAATGTAGTCGTTATGCCAGCATCCTCAAATCTATCGTTAAATTAGGCTTTAGCTTCTTATATGATATGGCACCTGACTACTGGTGGCAGCTGTCCATAGGTTGAACTGACAGCGAATCAGATCTCTCGCTGAGCGATGGTTCGAGGACTGGAGAACAAAAACAAGAACACCAACAGCCCGTGATACACCCACGCTCTGTACACATAGAACTTGTTATAAGCAGTGATATATTAGGTAGGGCTGTAGCGAACTACTGGGTTAATTTTTAATCGAGTATATTAGCATATGTTTCGTAGAAGTCGACAATCACAGTCATAGGTTAAGGAGACCCCTCAGAGAACAAACATTTCTTGAAGAATATATGCATATGACTTGCCGTGCACTGAGAGAGAAAATTCAGCACAAAATCAATATAAATCTATTTGTCTATATTTCAACAAATAAGACATACCGGTAGTTTTCTCTCACATATAGACACCTAACAGTGCTAACCACTAAAAGTGAATCAATATGAATGTAACACACAAAATCCAAACAATTTGCATAAGAAAAATATAATAATTATCCAAATAGACAATTTTCACTATACAGCCGAATATGAAGTCGGCACGTACCACTGGTTCGTTGAGTTTCTGCAGTAGAGACACGACGTCATCAACCCTGGTGGGTGGGATTATGTTAGCCTGGTAGGCGGCACCTGATATACTGGCCACTCCCACAGCTAGGGCCTGATACATCAATCAATCAATCAATCAATCAATCTTGCAATCAATCATCCCTAGTCGGCGGGATTATGTTAGCCTGGTAGGCGGCGCCTGATATACTAGCCAATCAATCAATCAATCAATAAATCAATCAATCAATCAAGCAATCAATTAATCAATCAATCAATCAGTCAATCAACCCTGGAAGGCGGAACCTGATACACTGGCCACTCCAATAGCTAAGGCCTGCAAATGTAGAATAAATAAAATAAAAGATCGATCAAAAATATAATGCCAAAAACAGCAACTAAGAAAAAGAAAAGTTTTGTCATGTGCGTTTTGTCATATGTAAGAATATACAAATAGAAAAACTAAAAAATTCGAGCAATTAATAAATGAAAATATAAATTTATGTAAGAAAAAACCTACAGCCAGAGTCTGGTAGAATTTAGAATGCCCAATAAGTGCTGACAAAACTGCCACAATGAAAATTACATTAGCAAGTAGTATTTTATAAACACCAATCTTTAGCAATACATGACACAAACAAATATTGATACATATTAACATGTACGATCCAACCGTAAGCCACGCTGAAACCAATAAACCATAGCCATTAATCAACATAGCTAACATGGTTCCCACACTATCTGGAAAGTAAAATTCCAGTACATTTCCAGGACAGACCAACAAAATTCAAGGGCACAAAATGAAGCAAAAAACACAAAAAATGTTCTAAAATATGCAAAGAAAGCAGGCTCCAACCACGCCTGCTTTAGTGTTATTCACCAAACTGAAGTAATAACTCCTGTAGCATTGCGTATTCTGTTACAGATAAGGTAGGGTTCAAAAGAAATGATATTACTTTTTTATTAATTAAACATGTTTTTTAATAACAAACAAAATGACAGCAATATTTTATGAACACCATAATGTCATGTGTGCCTAAGCTAATCGTTCAGTTACTCAATAAATGATGAAATCTCTTCATCAAGCTTCACTATCTCTGCTCTCTTTCCCTTCGATGCTTTACGCAGAGCGTTTGACTTGGCTAGTATCATTAGTTTTGAGGAACTTTCTGTCTATTCAGCCAACTTGTCTGCATCAATCTCCACAGATATACAGTCAGCATCAAGACGGCGACGTTTTTCTTTTACAGTTGTTAATTCCTCTTGCTTTCTTTTCTGTGTGTTTGCCTTATCATCTTGGACTTACGTTGCTTTTTGTGATTCAAGATGTTCCTGATATCTGGATCGAGCGCCTCGAACAGATGAGAGCAGAGATGCAGATAACTTTATCGCTAGTATACCACCTGAAAAAACAGAAATCATCATCAACAGTACATCATGAATCAATACAATAGGCCCCAAAATGAGGATTAACGTCCAGTTTCTTATCCAAAGGCGATGTCAGGGACGTCTCAAGCAGACTATACATGGTGACTTACATACATTACAACATGCAGAGCATAGAGCAATAAATCAATCAGGACCAGTGTTATATTACTTAACGATAATGATGACGATAAGTAGCTAAAATGGCCTTCTTTAACGATAACTAAGAGTATAACTAAAAAGATTTCTGGGAGTAATAGAACACTGATCAGGACTGATAGCATTTTACAATAATTTATGATCATTGACAAAGAAAACCTACCTGCACGCTTCATTGCATCATAGACACGTCTTTGCGCCACAAGAGTATCTTCCAGTTGATTCTCAACAAGGATGTTCTTGTTGATGGAAAACCCACTCTCAACAGTTGACTGTCCGTGCGATAGAATAAAACAAAGCTGAATTACTTCATGTAGTCCGGAATATTCTGGAAGTGGAACCCATCATGTTTGTGAAGAACTCATCAAGACGAACAGCATCTGCACCATTAGTCTTCGTCTCGCGAAAGGAAAGAAGATCTCTTCTTCACCACATCATCGCAAAAGCCGCAAACTGTCTATTATAGCTAGATCACAATGTTCAGCAGCGAAGTGCTTCTTCGTCATTAATACCTCGAGCACCTTTTTAAACCTTTCAATACTCTGCTCAGGTGATTTTGACATATTCTTGGGGTACAAACAGCTGAGATTTCTGACATGACAAGACTATATTGCAGCAGGTTTCGTTCGAGCAGCTTTCGTGTCATTCCGGAGAAAAATTTTCCACAACCCATACAAAACGACATCTTCTGTAACTCACAGACTGTGGAGCAGACTCTAGAATGCCATTTGCGGCAAAGCCTACATCAATTTCAAGATGGGCCTTGTAATTACATTTATCAGCACAATCTAGTTTAGACAATTTGATTGCCGTCTGGGCTTCCTTCAAGACAGATGCCTTCATGAATCGATTCATGAGAGCCCTCAAGATGATGTGGAGTTCATCACACATGAATGGAACAAGTGGACGATCACTTTGAAACATCGTCAGATAGTGTTGCATGTGGAACACAACAGAGACAAAAGAAGACAACCTTGCTAATGTGAGTGGATCATTCACATGTTCTTTAACAGTAGCAAAAGACTTGCTGTCAGGTTTCTTTTTTACATCTGTCACATATTTCTTAACTTTTCCACATATTTCAATTGCTCTTTCAGCAACAGGGCCGTTTTCCAGCCACTTATGTGCACAAGATTTGTTGTGGAAGATGTTGGCCGAGTGTATTCATCCCGTCTCGCAACGCGAGTCATTGAAGTAAGTCAGTAAAGTGACGTCAGCAAGTGGATTATGTCAAACCCACCTTCTTTTTGCTCCTGTCTTGAATGCACTATGAACTATGTGTAGACTGCAACTTCTTAACTCAACTAGATACGGATCATTGGGATCTCTTTCTAAGCCAGCCTTCACCTTCTCAAGAAAGCACCAATTGTCAGATGGTCCATCCATTGATATTTGAATAATATGATGGCAAATCAAGTTCCTTTAGTGCCGATAGAAACTTAATTTAAGATCCTCAGCTGATGCATGCCCAAGAAACTCTGAGCCAATATAATGGGTAACGACCTTATTATCCCTTTTACTGCAGAAGTGAATATGTATAGCCATCTGTCCATGTTGGGTTATTTTATTCAGAGATTCGTCAAATGCAACCACGTACCGATTACACTCTCGTAATTCATCCATCAATTCCGTGTGAAAGAGTGGAGACAGACCAAAATTAATGAGATAAGCCATCTTTGTCGACCCAAGTTGAAATTTCTTTGCAATTCCGCTGTCTGGAAACATTGACTGCAATAGCAAATTTATATCCGACGAAGAGTTGTAGGAATAATGAGACATTACAGCTTTGAGAGTCCACATTATCTCTGCCTTTATTACATCGTCTTTGTGTACGAATGAAGTGATTGCAGCTGTAGTATTCACAGATTTCAAAGTAGTATTAATCACAGCTGCATTAGTAGAGACACTCACACAAGTTTCGGCAGCTGCTGCTGCTGTTGGGGTTTCAAGATAACCAGACCCTCCCTGTGCAGTAGTAGCTGATGGCGTTCCTGTATCTTTTGCTACCGAGAGATGTACTATATTCATTGGTTGATGAGTTGATGTAATTTCTTGCTGTACTAGTAAATGACGTTTATGTTTTACAGATTTCATATGACTGGTTATTTCGAAGATACCCATATTTCCAATGTCAAAGTTCTGGGCACACGACTTACAATGTCAGGGAATTTGCTGACAGGTGACAGCCAACCACAGTTCTGGTTTCTTGAGCCAGTCTGAAAAGAACTGAATCGTTTTGACATTTTCCACAAAAGATTTTACCAATTATGAAAGTTATTCACTAAAAGTTACAGTACAACCTGCAAGACAACAAAATAAAATTATTGAAGCTTACATATCAAAACACCACAAATACCACAATACACCACAAATATAGTGAGAGCGTAACAAGTAAAACAGTACTACAATGGCAGTGCTTTCAATCCCTGAGATCGTTAATTGATCCAGAATACCAAAACCCTAAGCCTAAAATGGCTAACATTTATTGGGCAGGGTCGCCAAACCCTGAGACAACTATTTGATCCTGTTTACCCAAACCCTAAAAATAGCTAACATTTATTGAGCACGGTCGCCAACCCCTGAGACCACTATTTGATCCTGTTTACCCAAGATCTACTACATGAAAAATGAATCGCATCATGTTTGAAAGGTGCGTGTAATCAGAAGGAAGCTTCATTTTTCCAGGACTTTTCCAGGATAACTACATATTCCAGGACTTCTCTAGGACATTTCAAAATTCCAGGACATTTCCAGGTCTAAGGCCTGCAGTTTTCTGCGGCGGTAATACAATAATCCGTGTGCAAGAAATAAAATTCTGCAATTTTTGCCTAAATTCCGCAATACATACCACTTAAGGGATTTTGTGTGATCAATTGCTCAGAATTTGTCATAAGTGAATCAAAAAGTTCTTTTCCACATAAATCACAATACACAGTCATAGACTAGTCATTGATGCATATTCTCATGGACTCGCAGCCTTAGAGTTTAATTACTCTAATTAATTAAAGAAGCCCATCCATTCTCTCTGCCGCCGTATTCACAGTATCGACATTATAAATGATATTTATTCTCATTTATTGACTCGGAAACACAGTTATTACAACTGTTTAGGTTAAATTCCGTGATTCCGTGATAATATTGTTTTCCGCACTAAGGCACGTTTTCCGTGAAAAATTTTGTGATCGAGGATTTCTTTAGCCCTTAAACGTAGCAAATAATAGTATTTATTAGCATAGTATATTAAACAACCTGTGTTGGATCTGGGAAACTTGAGAATAGACCAACTGAAAATGCACATGTTTCGTAAAAGCCGACTAACGCAGATATTGTCATACTGAGGAAGACAACGAGAAACCACCTCACAAGTCCAAATATATATTCCCAAGGAAGGAAGTCACCTTTTGGCACGGCCTCATTGATGGGATCAACTTGATGATCGACGGGGTGCTCATTGTTGAGCGTGATAGCAGATTGTGTTTCATAATATGTACCTTGGACCTGCATTTGGCAGGGCATTAGAGAGAGAGAGAGATTATATAATAAATATCTATTTAAATAATACTATCACCCTCCTTCTCTAGCACACTGCTAAATGGCAGGTCCAAGGTAAGCATTAACTATACTGATAGTCTGCTCTCTCGTTCACTAATGATCAACAAATTGATCACTAAAGCCAAGCTGATCACTAATTTAATCTATGTACAGCAAAATACGTGGCTTCCTCAGTATCCGCGTTAGTCGGCCTTTACAAAACACGCGCAGTTTTCGGATAGAACATTCTCAAATTTTCTGCCACCAACAACAGGAGAATACTACGAATACTAATTAATCAAACAATCAATGTGATTTGACGTTCATTTAACCATCAACGAAAAAATAATTGCAGTCATGACATCAATCAATCAATCAGTCAATGAGGATTTAACAACCAGTGCCTCATCCGAAAGAGATGTCAGGGACGTATATCAGGGCGTCTAACAAATCTGCCGAAACGATTTCCAGTACATTATAGTAGGAGCGCGCAACGTGTTGCAACAATTTGCCCCGCGTCACGACCACTTACCTAATTATTGGCATGCCCCTTAAGGCTCTCTTGTAATTTCTTCAAAGCAGAAGCTACTGCATTAGCCTCATCCTTCGCATTCTGCTCAATTTAAACCATTTTTTTCATAATAATTTTCTTAATAATTATAAATAATAATTTTTGATAATAATTTTAACCGAAAACAAGAACAAGTATTCTCGATGAAAATTGAGCGACATTAAAAAAAAATTCAAGTGTCTAAAAAAATTTCTAGCACAAGAAAAAATTTCCAGTACATTTTCCAATATGTCCAGTACACAAATGAAATGCCAGTACATTTCAAGTATTTCCAGTACTGTTAGACACCCTGTATATTAATTGATAAATAGATCCTATAGATAATATTTCTCGCTGGTTTAGTGGTAGCGTCGTGGACTTTCAAACATGACGTCCGGGGTTCAACTCCCGGTAGAGCCGATCAGAGAGTAAAATCTCGGACGTACAAGTGGAATGGTTGATAGCTGCATAGAGCGTGAATGGGTCTTAAACAAGCATCTGATGCTTCTGACAAATATCCCGTTATTATTATCATTATCCTAACCTCAGAGTTAGAATCCTGGGGAGAGAATTGATTCATGAGTCTGTTGATCAGTAGATCAAGTACTCTAACCACTTCACCACTAGACCTAGCCTTACCATCCCTACACAGGCTTGTGAGACAGACCGATAGACCTGATATACTGCCTGTCCTGTATCAATCAATCAATCAATCAATCAATTCACCACTAGATCTACCCTTACCATCCCTAAACAGCTTGTTAGACAGGCTGTTAGACCTGATATACTACCTGTGCTGTATCAATCGATCAATCAAACAATCAATCACTCGATCAATCACTCAATCAATCATTTTGAACTAGCCAGTGGGTATGAGGTATTCCGGTGGCCATGGAGGAGACATGTGCCCGATGAACCCCTGTGGAGCTGATTTCATTAATGGCATAGGTAGACAAATTGCGTTGCTACCTGGGATCAGCGAGAGACCTCTTTTCCTTGGTAGAGGCTCTCAATTGCCCTGCAGAGGTTTAATGCGGCTTGCTTTCGCAGCACTTTCAATCTAGTCGATCTCGAGTAGCCGGGCCACAATTCATTCGATTCTTAATGAATCGTTTTTATAAAACCCACAGGGCTGTTTACACCCAGGGTAAAAAATAAATTATTCAATCAATCAATAAATCAATCGATCGATCAACCAATCAATCAATCGATCGATCGATCAATCAAGCAAACAGTCAGTCAATGAAACAATCAATCCGCCTATCGATTAATCAGCCAGTCAATCAAATCATTTAAAATAAAATCATAGAACCTCAGAAAAATTAGATGAGAAGCTAACCATAGGCTGCAAGAAAAACAGTAAAGTAGAAATATAATACGGTAAATACAGGTTTTTAACGAATATACCGTATTACCGTATTTACAGGTATTTTTCAAATATAAAATACATGAAATACGTGAATTATGGCAAAGTGCAATAAAATACGGTGCAAAAAATACATGAATTATACATTAAAATATATGAATTTTTCATAATATATATATATTATATATAATACATAAAATAAGTATTTCACACATACGAGCCTAACCTGTTATCAGAAGCACTGAAAGCACTCGTCTCTAGAGCTTTAACCGCTCTCCATACAACCTCTGTCTCCTGTAACATACACACACAGACGTGAAAGGTAAAACTGCTCACGTTGGTAAGAGACGACTAACGCACATTTCATTAAATACTAACAAGACCTCCATCCCATTATGAGTCAATTAATTGAAAGCAATAAAAGGCTAAAGCCGAATTTAACGTCAGTTTCATCTCTCGAAAGGGATATCAGTGACGGGCGAGCCTCGGATTAGTACCCTGCACATACTGATCGACATACACATACAATGTAAGGCTAAGCCGAAATTAACGTCAGTTTCGTGGCGTAAACGGGTACATCAGTGGCAGTGAGCCCTGGGATTCGAACCGTTTAACGATACAGCCTGCACGAGGTGGGTGAGATAGAAAAGCCTGGATTACAATTTTATTACATATTTCCTGCTCCAATAACAAGGGGAGCTTATTGGGAGGGTCTGCCACAGCTCCGCTGGTTAATGGTGACTTGTGTCTTGCACAACATTCAATAAAAATGATTAGATTATGAAACATGTAACGGAACTAACGACTCTTTATTTTGTGCAAATATTATTAATTTAGTCAGAATATGTAAGCGGCACTGTCTTGTGGCCTTTATTACCGTTCACTTGCACATTCGATGTTTTAGAGCTAATTTTGGTTTCTGAAATGTGTGTGGTGATAAATAAATAAATGAATAAAATAAAATAAATAAGATTGATGCAGCTAACCCTGCATACCAGCATTGCTGCCTGAGACCTATGGGTGAGCCTGGATGTCAGCACCACGGCTGGCATCCTGAGCCAGCAACAACAACAGAAGAATTTAAATTATTACTGATTTATTTACTCATCTCAGCCGCTAGCGCCTCCACTCACCCCTCAACTACACAACTTTAACTACTCACCTCAGCCGCTAGTGCCTCCACACACCCCTCCCCCACCAGTGCAGCCACCACCCCACCCAGACCTATCCCAGCATGCATCTGCACCACGTCAGACACCGTATCCATGACAACCCCGGGCAGGCTGGCACAGAGAAGGTCAAGGCCGCTTTGGAGGATGTTGAAGTGGGAGGCAGCTAGAGGCGTGGCTAACATTGACAGACAGGCCGCCGCCCCTGCACGAGCCTGTACAGAGGCTGGGGTAGGTTCATCTTGATTGATCGTGTTCTTCTACAAATACACAACAACAATAAAATGTGGGTTTAACGTCCGTTTCATCATCTGACGACAAAATCAGGGACGTCTCCAGCAGCAAAGATTGGTTTATTTTGGTTACTCGCATTCTTCTACAAATAGAATATAATAACAATACAATATGAGTTTAACGTCCATTTCATCATCTGACGACGATATCAGGGATGTCTCTAACAGCACAAGCAATACTAACTGGTCAGTCAAACGCAGTTAGCAAGTCACAAACTTGTGCTGAAAGCGAACAGGGATCAACAATCGTCAAACTTAATATACATAAAATATATACTGAATATAGAGTAACACAAATATTGAACAATTTCTTCAATCTTAATATATATAATTTTACGATAATTTATTTTAAGCGAGTTAAAAGATTTGTAGACAATTGGTAGTCTACATTTCAAGTTAATTGTTTAATATTCGTCCAAACATCAAGGATCGTAAAATAATTGTTTGGCATATTGTGATTAGGCCCTCCAAGTCCAAAAATATTTGTAAGAATGGGGCTCATATTTCATAAGAATTTTGATTAGAAATAGTTAACTTATAAAAAAAGCAGCAAAGAAGTGAATCTAAGAATCTATCAAATACGTTTTCGATATTATTAGGATTCCAACTTTAATCAAAAATATTGTTTTAGAATGTATCAGTATTTTCTAAATTTTTCAATTTCGGGTATCAATAGTCGTAGACCCTCATCAGATTTGCTTCAAAACATGCATAGAATGACTTTAGTATTCGATATAGGGTTCGGGTTGAGGGCTAGGCTATACAGGTGACAAACCCTATTTATCGCTAGTTGAATGCAACTAGCTGCACTATAATTAAAATAAGCCTGTGACAACCTCCATAATTACAATGCAAATTTCTAACATATACAATGATGCATGATTGCATAAACACCTTTTTTAAATAAATTATTAAGATTTATAAAAAAGTAGTTTTACGTGAAGTCAATTTTTGTTTTTCACTTCAGCACTGTTCCAATAACATGTCCTTGATTTTAAGAGGCAATAGAACTAATACAACACAACGATCTGCCTTACATCCACTTTATTTATAAATGCCCTGGGTGTTAAACAGCCTTGGGATATAAAAACAAGAAATAAATAGATTTTATTATATTAAAAAGAAATAGAGATGTATAAAAAATATGCATTTAAAATAGATCTCATGATCTTTGGAATACCAGGTCAGAAAACGTGCAGTGGAAGCATTTTAGCACCATGGACATTGGACACTGTGGACAGCCTTTATTTTTATCATAGCAATAATTATATAAGCCTGTAGTAAAGCTGCATGTATTTTTAGAAGCCGACTAATGCAGTCACTTTGGATAGCATCGACTCGTTGGGTTGATCAATGATATACTCATTAATGAGCGAAAATTTAGACAGTGTTGATAGCATGAATAGTGATTAGGACCTGCCATTTGGCAGAGCACTGGATAGATAGATCTGATAGATAGCTATGGCATGTGTTGAGACTGGGATAAGACCAATCGACAACTGAATGTGTTTCATAAGAGCCAACTAATGCAGATACTGCATTAATGGACAGAGTGGTCTGGTTCAAAGCTTCTGTGTATTAGACCCAATTGGTCGCTCAGGTTCCAGACTTGCCATGGACTGTCCCAGAAAGTGCCTCTGAGCTACCTAGCATATAGAGCAACTATAAAATGCTCAGTTTGTATTGTATTGTAGCGTTGATGTCCCTGGACGGTCGTTATTGTAATCGTCTGTAGTAATAAGAGCAATCATGATTCGTACATTGCTTTGGTGATAGGCTCATACCCCCAAAGTTGTCATATTGGTTGTATTCATAATTGAACTTTCTGGACGTTTCTGGAGTATAAAGCAACTGTGAGTAAGTCAGTGTATGTATAATTGTATATGTGTGTGTTTAATACCATATCATACCTATGTTTTACGCATTGCATTATATTTAATTCACTTTATTTAGTTTTTACATAGTTTGGCGCACCTGTTATTTAGTTTTGGTTTAATGTTTAATTTTGTATGCTGTGCGAAAGCACTATTGACCTGTTTTTGAGATACCTAAAATAAAGAGATACCTATATATGACACACCATGCTAACCACTAGACTACCGCCGGTGGCAGTAGTCTAGTGGTTAGCGTTGAGTGCTCAGGCATAAGATTGAAGAGTCGTGGGTTCAAACCCAGCTCAGACTAGAAAATAATAATAACGCCGCCACCGGTATTGATTAATCGTGTATCGGCGCTTGCTGCATGATGCGCTCTTTACGGCAATGGTACGATTAACCAGCGAGATGGTAGACTACAAAAAATACCAAAAACAGCAATGAAGAAAGGAAACCTTGTAATCACGTGCAGTTGACATGTGTGGAATAAAAGAAGATTATAAGAATTAAATAAATCAATGAATAAAATATTCACCTACCCTGCTACAGAGTCCTATAATACGCCCTGTAGGCTGATAGGTATGATCTAGTATGCTCAGTATGGTTTCTGAGATCATCTTGATCCAGTAGTTCTGCCCCACATGTTCACTGAGTGATGACACAGCCTTAAGGGAAGCCTCATCCAGCCCTGAGGCATAGTGGTGTACAACATAGGTGAGTGCACACATGGCGTACACACTGTTACACTGTACACCTGGGCTACCTCTACAATCAATCAATAAATCAATCAATCAATTAATCAATCAATCAATTTAAATAACAAAAATATCATTCATTACCCCGGGTGTAAACAGCCTCTTGTGTTTTTATAAAAACGATTCAATAACAATGGAATGTGTCGAGGCCAGGCTACACGAGATCTACTGGATTGAAAGAGCCGCGAAATCAAGCCGCATTATACCTCTGCAGAGCTATTGAGGGCCTCCGCTTTTCATATTCAATCTTATTCAATTATCAATTTATCAATCATTATTCAGTCAACCAATCAATCACGTACCTGAAGTCCCGGATGCATGTCCCGGTTGGATAGCGTAATCAGTAACATGCATGCACGATAAGCAGGATGTCACAGGTTCGAGTCCCAGCTGGGTCCGTCTCTGACAGTGTCGTTGGATACGAAAATCAGACATTAAACTGAGCCTTACAGCTTTACTTGTACATCGCCTTCGGGTGAGAAACCGGACGTTAAATCTTCATTGTATTGTATTGTAATATTGAGTGGTGTAGAACATTGGTGAGTGCATACACCTGTACACCTGAATATAATGCAAATTTATTATCCCTTAGAAAACGAGAATCCAATTACAAAATTCTGAAACTAAAATGGGCACCACATACGAAAAACATAATAATAATAATAATAAAGGTTTAACGTCCGTTTCCTCATCCAAGGATGATGTCAGGGACGTCAAATGTATACCTTGGACCAGTGTTATACCAGTTACTGAAACAGAAACTAACTAAAACTGAAATCAATCAATCAATCAATCAATGAGGATTTAACGTCCGGTTCCTAACCCGAAGGCGATGTCAGGGACGTCCCAAGTGGGATGTGCAACTACAGACAGCATCCAACCACCAGCACTCCTGCAAATGCACAAGCCAAAAGAGAAAGTGAGTTCCAAAACAGTGCAAGACCGTTATCCAAGGCAAGAAAGTCTGCTAGAGCAGACCTAGGGTGGGAAGAGATGAGTTTTGAGCTTGCGCTGGAAGGTAGTAATGCATGTACAAGATCGCAAATCTTGTGGCAAAGAATTCCATAGTGTTGGAGCAGAATAGCTGAAAAAGCGTCTGCCTATTTCATTTCGAATGTCTGGCACTTTTAGAAGATTAATGCCAGACGAACAAAGGCTGCGTGTGGGTTGGTAGGAAGATATTAGCTCAGATAGATAAGAAGGTTTTGCAAAGTTTAGTACCTTAAATG
>JAQFZF010001393.1:0-14193 GCA_034695365.1 Enchytraeus norvegicus | reverse complement strand
ACCTCTGTAATTAATCAGGAGAAACATAAAAATCAAGGTTTCTATTGCATTTACCGAGAAGTAATTTACAGATGAGTACAGTTATATTCAATAACGAGGAAAGCTGATGCACTCTAACGTGAAGAACAGGAAACACAACCGGATTTAATAATTTATATTGAATTCCGTCGTTTCTAGAATTACCTGCATTTATCTGTTAAATAGAAATTGCCAGGAACGAATTGAAGTATTTCATAACAGTTTTCAATGGAATATTCATAAATCGAAATATTCTATAAAAAATTCGCATAGGTCCTACCGTAGACATTGTTAACAATGCTAATAACATTAAAATCCTAAACCTAAATCTCTAATATTCTATGCATATAATAGAGTGTTGGTTCCTGGATACTTGAGAATAGACCAACTGAAAACTACACATGTTTCGTAAAAGTCGACTAATGCAGATATCTTCATACTGAGGAAGGCAAAGGGAAACCACTCGGTCAGATATATATTCCCAAGAAAATTGTGCATTTTAGGTGTGGTAATTTAGGCATAGGCTTTTTAATGGGATCAAATTGATGATCGATGGAGTGCTCATTAGTGAGCGGGATAGCTGACTGTGTTTCAGGATAATATTATGTACCTTGTACCTGCCATTTGGCAGTGCACTAGAGAGAGATAATAGATATCGATAGATTCACAACCTTAGTGCCTAAATTTTTTTCAACTCAAAGGCGAGAAGGTTAAGAAATCATCAACTGTTCAAAAATCAAATCATCAACTGCATCTAATTTGGTTGTCTACAATATGGGGTTCGACTCTGTTGAGAAGCCCTTCACGAAGAAGAAAGAATAAGAGTTTGAAGGCCGTGGATTGGTATCACATCAGGTGTCTAAAGAAACAGGACACGAAGTCAGAGGGCTTCGGATAATCGTTAAGAAATTACTTGGTTCAAGTGAACTGAGTATCCTTTTCTATCCTTTCTAAGTGCTGGAAGGTGCACTGTCGTGTTAGCTGTAGAGTAGCCTACGTTAGATACGTGACTAACTAAATACTCGTAGTTTTCACAGCAGTAACTCCTCTATCAGTGCATTACCTAACGGCAGGTCCATTAAGTAATTGTTTATAACTTTATATAGCTTGCATGACATTTTATTGAAGATATTTTGTTTTCTGAGGTTGGTCTCTTTAACCTCCGTCAGTGACTGCGTTAGTCGGCTTCTAAGATACACGTGCAGCTTTCAGTTTGTCTATTCTTAAGTCTGCAGGAGCCTACACGGCCTTGAAGTACCTCTGTAGTATAATTAATTTAAATACTGACTAAATGTTACCTTGAGGCTCACCTACATATCGGATAGCCTAACATTGAGCCAATTAGAAGTTCAATAGTTAAATGCTCAATGTCACTGGTGTGTGACTCCACTCCGAGCTGAGCTGATATGAGCCTTCGGGCTATCAGTCGACCTTAAAGGGTACCATTCGAGCTTTTAACTGTGACAAAGAAGGTCTGCAAATGCACCTCAGTGCCAATACCCGAGTGAGTTCGAGAGAATTGAGAGTTGAAGTTTGGGCCCACCGACAACTGCAAGTGTTTGTAAGAGGCGACTGAAGCAGATACGGCAGTGGATAGTTGATATCCATGTGGCAATGATTTCTGTGTTATAGATCAATTGGTCTTTCAATTCTAGACTTGCAGAGGTCATGGCTGCCACACCGGTTGTGGCCTTAGGCTGCTTGGCTAATTGACTCTCCATTGTCCATTTAGCGCTAGTGTGGCACTTTGCATAGAGCAGCTCTTTATAAATATACATATTGAACAGCGTTGATAAGAAAATTCTAATGCATGCGGGTTTGACGTCTGTTTTCTCATTAGATGATGTTGTCAGATATGGACCTGACTGGAAATCGAGCCATGGCCCTCCTGCTTAATTAACACTGCACACTGCATAATACAGAGGAAAGCAATACGGGGCCTACATATATAACCGAAATCGTGATCATTAATGCAAGCGGAAGGCCAGGCCTACCTGTAGAGTTAAATAGCCTATATAGTTTCTTAACCCTTCACATTATAATTGTTAGCGAAGGTAATACATTGGAAAGCTCTTTTTACATGACAGCTGGTTGTGAGGCATTGGTTCCCATGTCCATTGGGC
This sequence comes from Enchytraeus norvegicus, assembly GCA_034695365.1. Classification (NCBI taxonomy): domain Eukaryota; kingdom Metazoa; phylum Annelida; class Clitellata; order Enchytraeida; family Enchytraeidae; genus Enchytraeus; species Enchytraeus norvegicus. The sequence continues at coordinate 12,052 of JAQFZF010001393.1, read as the reverse complement.
TATTTTTAACCTCAAATGACGTTCCATTAAGTAAATATACTCAAGGTTAGCCTTGGCGCAGAATCATTATTCGAGTTCGTAACAATTAATGAACGAAAGTAATCGTTGTAACCGCATAATAAATATTTCTAGTAAGGTCAAATACAAAGATTAGAGTAAGCATTCATGTTGCGGATTTAACATCACTTCCTCAATCAAAGCGAGGTCATGCTAAATCACAAATTCTATTTCGTGACCGCGGTCCAAGATCACCTCTTGTGATTTACTTCTGAATGAGAGTTAACAGACTGAAGTGTTTAGGTCTACCTTCCAATTTTCTTTTTATTGAGCGTAAAAGCGAGATCCTTAGATAGACTGGAAGCCTTTCTGAGGAAGGCATCTAGATACTGTTTCCTTAATGGGATTTACTCGCCTCTGTCAAAAAGGCCCCTTTGACGGATGAAACTATGAATTGTAAAATACACATTGACATAATTTCTTTAGTTTGAATTAACAATTCGAATTTCTGCACAAATTATTCTAAAATTTATTAAGTACATATAAAATTATATTCATAAGTTGATACGTGCCTAAGACATTCTATAAATCCATCAATCAATTACATGAATTAATCATTCAATAAATCAATGAAATCCAAAATTTATCAATCTATCAATAAATCAGTCTATCAATAAATCTAAATTAATCTATCTAACATCAATCAATGCATCAATTAATAAGCATATTTAATATTTAAACGCTTACAAGTAGCAACTGAGTGAGAATGAAGGGTTAAATATAAAATTGTACACTTATCTAGATTGAGTTTGAGAAACTTGAGAATAAACCAAGCGAAACTTCGTAAGAGCCGACTGACACAAATAGGCCTAATGAGGAAGGCAGAGGGAAATCACCTCAGAAGTATAATTTTTATCAGCTAATATCTACATAGGGCTGCTGGGTGTAGTAAAGACACAGTCTATGTGATTGGATCTATTTATTAACCCGTAAAGTGGCTCATTAGAGAACGTGCAAACGTCACTGGCTATGACAGCGACGTTTGCACGTTCATAAGGAAACGGGCGTTGAATTATCATTGATTGACTAATGTATAGCAGACAATAAGAAGTAAGAATGTGTACCTTGAACCTGTCCTTTGAGTCTTTGACAGCACATTACAGAGATGGTGCAGATTAACAGCAGACATTCTGAGATAACCAATGACGATTTGCATTAAGATTATAAATGACTTGTAATAAGTTATTAGACAGGCTGAATAATGGGCCCAATTGGTATGCAGCTATTTTATAAATAATATTCAGCCACTTGTTTTACAGCCTGTTTGCTTGAACTCTCTCCTTTGCATGTTTAAGTAGGCCTAAACAGAGTTATTTTTATTAGACCAAAATACTGTGGTACAGTTTGTGCAGCCCATGTAAGACAACAGACGTCCAGGACTGGACACACATAACAAAGTGTTCTACTGGCGTGGTTACAACAGTGAACAGAAAATAGATATGAAATAAAATACAAACCAATGCAAGAAACAAAATACAATAGCTATTAAAGATACAATACAATAAGGGTTTAACGTCCGTTTCATCATCTGACGACGATATCAGTTAAGTTAAGAAGCAACTTGATTGCTTCTTAACTTAAATTGATATTATTTTTCCAATTTACTTATGCATAACAGATATACCCATATAACAATTACTGTATAATATAAACAGTCGTTATGAGCAGAGAGCAATGCCGCGATGACATAATGATTATGTTATGTATGTTATTCAGGCTATGCAGTGGCGTTACTACGGGAGGCAGTGGAGGCAGTCGTCTCCGGGCGCCAGGCTATGAGGGGCGCCTGAGGGGCTCTCACAAAAGAAGTCACCAAAGTTGGAACCGTTTTCTAAACAATTTAACCTTTTTACACTCAAGACAGTTGATCAATTCACTACTATTTCCTTGAACCAATTTACCTCACTATAATCACAATTATTCATTGAAACTATTAGACTAATCGACTTTCTACAAGGAACCCTATCATTAATACGCGCCCCCTTTGCAGCGTGCGATAGCAATGAATGAAAATCGGATGCAGCTTCTGAAAACGGGTTTTCATTCTTTGTTGGAGGTCGCCGAATATGATTTAGAAAAGATATCCTAAATTACCCTCTTAAATAATAAATAAAAATTTCCTAAATTAAAACTACTTTTATAAACCATGTTACTAAATTACAAATAGAGACTGGGGGTTACTTTTAATTAAAACCGGAAATACGATTAAGAGAACAAAACATAAAGAAAACAAATAACTAAAAACAAAACAATATTGTATTTAAATGTAAATAATTCTCATCCAATCCCATCAGGATGAACCGTCAATGAACTGCAGCAAAGGTAGGTAGGCCTATCACTATGGCACTCTAACGTTAGTGAGTTAGCCTTCTGTCAGAATTAGACTACCAGAGTCTGATAAATAATAGAAACTATAACTCCATACAACTTATAGGCCAACTGCTAGTTATTTGTATTTTTTCCAATTTCCCTAGTTATTTGTATTTAATTCACTGTTTCTATTCTTTCCTGGGATGTTCTTGATTGGCTTGACTGATTGTAGCCTCCATGTAATTTATGTAAACTTGACGAATTATGGCCTCCTTAAAGCTCGTCCCTGTGGGATATTCCATTGATCGTTTTAATCAAAATATTCATATAGGGTTAATTTAGGCTTAGGCAATGGCTATGTTAGAATTGAGGTTAGAGTTAGGGTTAGTTTAAAATATCATACAGGCACAACTTACAAGTGTGGGAATTGTGACCCATTAAACAATTGTACAATTTCTACAATTATTGTTGTACAATTATTGTACAATTATTGTTGCCAATGCATTGGTGTGTTTTTGCTTCGTCTGTTTATCTATCTAAACTAACCCCTTTGTGCTGTTGTTTGAAAATCATATAGGCCTATAGCTATATTTGTAAATGTAGCAAGGTCTACTTTTTCTATTCGTATCTAGTCACATATGACAGAATGCTAATTTTCTTTCATCCGAGACTGACGTTGTTTACAAGAAATTAGCCGTAATTTTGTTATATTCAGGCGTAAATCAGTCATAATTTTATATACTCAGCCGTAAATTAGCCACATTTGTATCACTTCAGCCGTAATTTAGCCGAATTTTAATTTCACGCAAATTACGAAAATTACGGCTAAACCGAATATCAGTCGAATTTGTCTGTCAGCCGGATTTATTAAAAAAATTCAGCTGACAGGTCTAGTTTGAGGCCTACATATACAGGGTGAGGCAAAAAGAACAACCCCCTAGCGAAATCTCAATAACTTCATCAACATTCAAGATATAAAAAAATATTTTAGAGGCTTCTAGAGGAGATAATTTAATCTGACATCAACCCTCCAAATTTGGTCGAAAAATATTTATAAATGAAAAAGTTACAGAGTTTCTACGAAAGAATCGAAAAAAACAAGTTAACAAGGCTTGTTCAACAGGCATTCATTCTTCTTTTTAATGATTTACGGCTCTGAAGAGGTCCGTTAATTGATGATGCCGATTCTATTTGAGTTGGTGTTCAAAGTGACCACTGTCTGTTCGAACACCGTAGCGTCGTCTGGAATGCTAGTACAGCCACGTCAACAGCCTCTGGTGGCAATTCTTCTCGGATTGCTGCAGCACATGCAGTCTTTAGTTAAGCCTTATTGGTTGGTTTTGGAGTGAATAGGCTTACTTGGTACTTCTCAAGCATAACAGACGTGGCAGTAGAGAGGATTGAGGTCTGGTGAGTTATGTAGCCGCTCACACATCTTGACGAACTCCGGACTATGTAGCTCGATTCATTCTTGTGTCACCGCTATTTGAATAAAACTGTGTTAAATAGTTTTTTTAGATTTTTTTGTAGAAACTCGGTAACTTATTAATTTATAAATATTTTTCGATCAAATTTGGAGGGTAGATGTCAAGACTCCTCCTCTAGAAGCCTGTAAAATATTTTTTTAATTTATTGAGTTTTGACGAAGTTATTTAGATTTCGCTAGGGGATTGTTTTTTTTGCCTCACCCTGTAGATCCGTAGAACGTAACGTACAATACATGCCTCTCATATTTCACCAAAGAAAAGGACGCTTAACTTTAACGGCGTTCTCAGGCGTGGGAGAGTATAATATTATTTTTCGGTGTTTATTATTTACAAATTTGTTATTTTTTCTGGCGCAGTAAGCCTGCAGTTACGTAAATATTGATAAAATAACAACGTTAGATTAAAAGCAAGTTTCTTTTATAATTTTTTTCAATGAAATAGACTACACTTTATTTTGACCTGAAATACATCTGAAAGATGCACAAAAGACTTCCGTACTGGGGGAGGGGGGGGGGACAGCGGTCTAATGCGGATAATAGGGAAGGGGATGGGGGTTGGACCCTTTGCGGACGCCCGCAAAACCTAATTTTATGAAAGGTCAAAATGGACATCTTTGATGAAAAGGACTACCGGTACAAATTTGTTGACCGTAAGAGTTTTTTAAAGGGGCGTCTAATAATATTCTGCCTCCGGGCGCCTGGGGCGAAGTTACGCCACTGAGGTTATGCGCTACAGTTTTCCGGAAATTTTCAGTTTAGATTTTCGTATAGGTATTTAGATAAAGCAGTAATTAATAAGATTATGATCAAGTTGACAACATCTATTAGTTACAGTTTTATAATATTATGTCTATTATTATTTCACTTTTTTATGTTTGCTTCATTTAAGTATAATCTTTCGTTTTAGTTGTGTTCCTTCGTGTGTACGCAAAAATTAAATTTAAAATTAACTTTAAATTTAACTGCTAAGCATGCATGAAAAGGTCATCTTAATCGAGTTTAAAGTCACAGTTGCCGACCGTACGCACTATCAGTGACGTCTGAGTGTTAGTTTCGAACGGTCCAGCGGCGAGTCTCGGTTAAGGAATTCTAACCCCACATCACAAGGCCTACGTCGATTCTCCAGCCCAAAGACACCAGCAGCAGCTATCCGCTCCTGGAGATTGAATAGTAATATTCTAAGAAAGGTAGTCAATATCGACATATACACATTCTTCAGCCACTAAGATACGTATATGGCTCAGTTACAAATAAGTAAAAGCATTAAAAATACTAAAGTAAATAATGACAAGAATGACAATTCGGATGAGAAAACTGACGTTAAATCATCATTGATTGATTGATTGATTTATTTATTGATTGATTGATCGACTAATAGCTAATTATTACTAACTAATTATTACTATTAATAGCTAGTTATTACGATTATTATCACCACCAATAGATCAGAATATATCTCTCTCTCTCTCTCTCTCTCTCTCTCTCTCTCTCTCTTTCTCTCTCAGTGCACTGCCAGTGGCTACCATTCTCGTAATATTTGTAGTAATGAAAAAGTTTGAATAATTCATTTTCTAGGTGGTGGTATTAACTTTCAATACGTCAAACGAATGCACATTTTTGTTCATTTCGTTCAAAGTCTGATGATAATATGATTTGAGTAACACATTTCACTGTGTTGCTCCACGGAACTCCATGTATAAGTAATAGACTTGTCGCGATTACATTTAATGTGACATAATCCTACAACGCCCTGCCTGCATGTACTACAAAATGTCGAACGTCGAAAAAGTTTACCTACTAGAGCCATGGCTCCTAAAGCTGCTTTATATCTGTCCTGAATATCATCATCGGAGGATGAAAAGTATGTAACAGCAGCGGCGATTCTACGTCGGGGCCAGGGGGCTGTGGCCTCCCAAACATCTAACTGCCCTCACACCCAAATATTTACTGACCCCTAAATATTTGCGTGCCCCCCAATTTCCTATATGATATTAATATAGGAAACTAAAAAGTAAATTGGGGCCATGGCCCCCCCCCCGAAATATTTTGGTCTAGAACCCCGCTGTGTAGCAGACGTGTTGTATTTGTAAATTTCATCTTACGAAATCTTGGGCTCTGTTTATATCTATGTTATTAATAATCAGGGCCGGAAGAAACCTAAAAACTTTAAAAAAAATTTAAGGTTTTTAGGTTTTCAGGTTTTTTTAAGGTTTTTGAAAGTTTTTTTAAGGTTTTTAAGGTTTTAAGGTTTTTTGTATAAGCAGCGGATTTAGGGGGTCGGGCCTGCCTCGCCCTTTCGAACTGAAGGGGCCATACCCCAAACTCCTAAAAGATAAATGTGCCCAGGAGCAACAGGGGAGTAAAGTTGTTTAAAGAGTAAAGTATTATTGATATCACAAACTTTTAAGTAGGCTACCATTTTGTCCACTTTTATATGCATAATTTAAATTTAGATAAAATAGGAAGAGGCTATATATACTATATAGGCCTATGTTTCTCCACGAGCTTGAGAAGGGACCACTGAAGGCTGCACGTGCTTTGTAGAAGCCCACTAACGCAGCCATTGAGAAAGGATAAGGAGACGCACCTCAGAAAATAAAATAATCTCCAAGATAATATGGCATACAAACTATACAATTATGTATATAGATGCCATGGACCTGCCGATAGGCTCACTGAGCGAGAGAGAGAGTGAGAATGTTCACGTCTAGATGTTTAAAGTGGTCTTTTATTTCTAAAGGAAATCCATCCATCTGGACATTTTAATTAACACTTGTTTTAAAGCGATGGTAAACATTCATTTACTGAGAAATGCAAATAATGTTTAATGAATTTTATAAAACTCAGAATCGGCTGCCACAAAAATAAAGAATTGGAGCAGCAATTTGCTACCTTAAAAATGTTAATGTTACACATTATAAATCTGAAAATAAAGACATAGATGACAGGTCCAATGCACAAAAATGATATACTGTCGCGCTTATTCTGATCGAAACATCGACCAATTGAATTCAGTGATCTCATTACAAGGACTTCAATACATTTTGATATGATTTATATTTTATCAAGTGCAAAAGAGTAATCTGGGGTCGTTCCCTGTTTCGCTCTGGACCTCTTCAGTATCATCGCTAGACGCCTCTAACGAGCACGAGCAGTGTTCGGTTAGTCCCTTCAATTTTCTTCGGATCAAGCATGGGATACGCCATCTACTTTAACGACTAATTTCAAATATTTTATTTATGCAGCATATTTGGAAAATATTCTAGAATCAAGGTTACTAGTAAACTGTTAATCAAGAGAGGTAGTGATATTATTCTCTAAGTCTCATGAAAGATTAACCTACCTAAGTCTACCTGAAGTCTCCTTTCCTACCTTGCAGTCTACCTTGTAGTCTACCTTGCTTACCTTATGTCTCATATAAAACTTGCCTACCTCCGTTATGCTTCCGCTCCACCTCCGGACTGATGCAAAACCAAATATTAGACATATTTGCTTCGTTTTATAAAATTGATTTATTAACTTGTATCAATTGTATTATACAAAATGGTTATCAACTATTAAGCGACAAGGGGTTGTTTCTGTGATACAAAATACATAATAATTTTTTTGTAACAATTCTAAGAAAGCAAATTGTCCTTCAACTTCTTAATTTATTTTTAGTTGTTCCGTATGGATTATTTTTTACTAGGTGCCTTTGCTGTTGCAAGCTCTATCCTTTAATAGTGTTGTCAAGCAACTTGCTTATATTGTAACAGCACGATGTCTGAAAATAGACAGTTGTTTACATTAAGAAAGGTTTCAAGTTAACAATTTACTGACAAAATTGGTTGATGCTATAAAGCAGTGGTGCACAACCTTGATTAGCCGAAGGGTCGCATAAAATTTTGTTAATATTTCGCGGGTCGCACTATATTTTGTCACCATGTATACAGAGGCGGGTTCAGCTGTATTTTCGGGGCAGGGGCCAAGAAATGGTATTTCTCCTTTCTTCTTTTTTGCTATTTCAATATCGAACTAATGAGCTAAGAAGAAATATAGGGGGCCAAAACATTTGGAGGGACCCTCCTTACCATGAAATCCTGAAACCCTCCGATGGAATCACAAAATATTATTAATTTGGTAAAATAATTGTTATTTTGACACTACAAATGTTTGACACAAAAAACATATTTTACACGATAGTTCCCGGCGGGCCGCACGGCAAGGCTCGGCGGGCCACATGCGGCCCGTAGTCCGCGGTTTGTGCAACCCTGCTATAAACTTAAAGCATTCATTTGACTTGTAAGATGCTGCACTACTTGAACTGATTAAGTTCATAAAGCATCATTTTAAAACTCAAAGCGTCAGAACTGGTCTTCAATCAATCAATCACGTTCAATTCCTCAGCCAAAGGCGATGTCAGGGTCGTGAAGCCCTCTTTAGCCTAGGCCCTACACACAATTACATAACAAGCAACAATAAAAATTCAGAAACACCCCTGCAGATAATTAGGACTACAGTCAGTAAAAGAGAATAAAAACGTAAATTATAACGATACAAAGATGCGAGACATTAGGTGGTTATTTCATGAAGTTCTGCAGTTTCGTCTAATCTATTCTCAGTTCTTTTATCGGGATGTTCGGCATTGCTCGTAGATGATGGTGCATTCTGTGCCGAACCACCTCGTGACCAGGCTTCGATCTCTTCTATAGTATCAGGTAGAGGACGATTCAGTGTCTCGGGTAGGAGTAGAACCAAGGCCCCTGTGATGAAAGCTGTGCACGTAAACGCTACCCCAGGAATCCAATCGTTCGTCTTACCCTAGTTACAAATATATTCATCAATCGCAAAATATTTATTTTGCACAATAATGACAATGTTGTTAACGACGTAGATTCTGCTACAGGCACTAGCAGCTAGCTTTAATAATACGCATTCTACGTGTCATTGGATAAAATGCACATTATCAATCAATCAATGAGGATTTAACGTCCGGTTCCTCACCCGAAGGCTATGTCAGGGACGTTATGCAGTCTTTGTCATATTTAAGGAGCGATGGTAATTATTAACTAAAAGTAGTTAACTGTTTAGTTTAATTACCTTTTGTAAATTAGAACAATAGTTTAACTACCTTTTTAATTAGTTTAGTTAAAAGTGTAGTTAAAATACTTTTTTGTAGTTAGTAACTATTTGCTCTAGTACGTCTCGATAGCTCAATTGGCTAGCGCGTCGGCCAGTTTGTGCCGACTGTTGCGCATGAGGTCCGAGTTTCGATTCCCGGTCGAGCAATCAGAGAGTAAAATCTCGGATGTACAACCGGCCAACCAAGCTCTCCATCCCTCGGGGTCGGTTAATTGGAAGCAATTAGTACGTAGTAGGTGACTGCTTCGGAAGATTGCGAAGGTTACCATAGGTCTGGCGTATATGATCCAATTATCAAAATTGGTTTGGATAGAGTGGGGCTGGCGACCTCACCGTCGGATTCATGACTTTGTCACCTGTGTGCTGCAATCGCTCAGGGTCGGGATCAGCTCCGCGCTTACGTTCGGTAACGAATATGGCACACAACCTTTACCTTTTTACAAGGTCGGATGGAAAGATGCCGGATGGAGTGACTCAAATCCCGTGGTCGGAAGGAAAGTGTGCCAGTTGGGATGTTACTGTAACAGATACATTGGCAGCAAGTAACGTCAATACTTCTAGTTCAGCGGCTGATTCCCCTGCAGAAGTAGCAGCTTGTAAGAAACTACAAAAATACTCTGAATCGCTGAAATAATGAATCGTTACACATTCGTTCCAATAGCTTTTGAGACCATGGGCCCCATCAGCATTGCCGGCACAGACTTCATAGATGAAATCGGCAAAAGGTCCCACTGTATCACCGGCGACCAACGCGAGAAGGCCTTCCTCTGGCAACGACTGTCCATGGCGCTGCAACGCTACTATGCAGTATGCTTTCGCGGCACGTTTTATTTTAACTACTAAATTTTATCTATACTGCTTTTTAAACAAATCAATTTTATCATATTTTTAGCCCAGGGTCATTTACCACCCAGGGCATCTAAAATTAATTTTTTTAAACCTATTTACTTAAACTACTTTTTTAGTTAAAAGTGAACAATTTTGCTTATAATAAGTGTCGTCTAAGTTGTCAGTAATCCTATAATAAAATAATTTAAGAGCATAAATCTATTTTGCAGGATGCATTTCTATAGGAATTTAGTTTTTGCTGATTACTGTAGAATCTATGATGTGATTGGTAGAAATTGGCTTAATTCGGGTCATCTATGGGTTTTGCCAAAACGTTATAATGTTATAAACGTTATATATTATACACCGTGTTCCATAACTACCGAGAACACTATATGTTTTTGATTTTCTACTCAAGTAATTGTGTGATTTCTTCGATATTTGGCATGTCTCAACAGGGGCCTTTTTGTAATTCGGATTGAAAATGTCAAAAGAATTAGATGTATAATCATTGAGATGTTGGATTTTATGTGTGGCGCCTTGTAAGGTTTTGATTCCCAATATGGAGAGAAAAAGTGAGTTGGCGGAGTTAGAGACATCGGTAGAGTGTTCGCCTCAGAAACAAGTGGGTCAAATGATCCAGGATCGAATCCCAGGTCACTCAACAGAAAAATAAAAAAAAGATTTCAGTATGGTTATTCGAATATCTGCGCTGGCTGTCATTGTGCGTTAAAAGTAAAAGATTGGAGTGGACCTGACTAACTAAAAAAGTAAAAAAAGAAATAAAAATTAAAGCTTTCTTGCCAATATATGTTAAACATGTACGGTTGTCACGTGTAAGCAATGTACGAAGAACAAAGCCAGCATAATTATACTGTAACAGTAGGCATAACGTGCATAAATGTTAAGCTGTACTCGCCATATTGGGAATCAAGACCTAAGTGCCATGCACAAGATGCAATATCTCAGTGATTTTACGTCCAATTCTCTTGAATTTTCAATCTGAATTACAAATAGGCCCCTGTTGAGGCATGCCAAAATATCAAAGTAATCTCACTATAACTTGTGTAGAAAATCAAAAACATATATTGTTCTCGTTAGTTATGGAACACGGTGTAGCATTACATTTTATGAGAAAAAGTTTAAAAAGTAATTTAAAAGTTAATTATTTTATTTAGTTAAATATTTAACTACTTTTTAAAGTCTAGTTTAAAAAGTAGTTAAACTGCTTTTTTTGGTTAGATGCCCATCACTGTAAATAAGGATCAGCATATTAAATAGTACAAAATAGTTAATAACACAAAATATTTGCCAAATAACCGACATAACCGACATACCTAATAATTTTAAATAATAATTAAAAAAGAAAACGTTGAAAGAGAATATTCTTACAATGTAAACAAATAGCGGGGCTATCATTCCACCAATCCGCCCCCAGAAAGATGCAAGACCAAATCCGAGATTCCTAAACCACATAATTATAATTATTAGTAAAAGCAAATAGCAAATTAACGTATTTTAGCAATAAGGTTTTATTACAGACAGCTATCTATCCAGTATTGTTCCAATCGGCAGGTTCAAGGCACTAATTCCTTCACAGTCTACAGTCTCGTCGATCCTTTCACAAAGGCTTTGCCTTTACTATTACGTCAAGTCATGCCTCAGTTCGCGGAAAACAATGGATTCTGATGTGGTTTCCATTGCCTTCATAAGTGACTGTGTTAATCAGCTTCTACGAAACAGGTGCAGCTTTTTGGTATATTCTTTAGCTTCCAGGATCCAACACGAGTATTTACTGGAATAATTATATCTATATTAGTATCATAATTAAAATGTTAAATATAGATTACCTTTTAGGCCAATATGATGGCAGATTTTTAGGTATTTATTCAATATTTAAACATATATTTTCATTTAATTGTGTATAGGTCTTGGTCTATTGTACAGAGGAGTGCATACACATAATATTTCAGAGTAGAATACGCTGAACATTGTAGCCCACCGGTTGAGCGCCACGACTGCAAACCAACAGGTGTGGCATTCGTATCCCCGGCTAGCTCGTCTCTCAGTCGTTGAAGTGCCTTCGGGCGGGGAAACTGACGGTAAACCAACCCGGCTGTAGACTCGCATCGAAAACTAAAATTTATTATTAGTTGTTAACGGTACGTCGTCGAGCTATACACCCTGTCCCAATAAAATCGGGACAAATTCAAACGCTTATATCTCTAACATGGATTTACCGATTTCTGT
>JAQFZF010001392.1:0-14194 GCA_034695365.1 Enchytraeus norvegicus | reverse complement strand
CCCCCGCCCCCCCCCTAAATCCGCGCCTGACTGTAAGCCAACTCTACATATGCGTAATTTGAATCCCTGTCTCGGTTTATCGCCGATGATTACCTCAGTGAAGCCAATGTTGTACCCTGCTTTAATCTTTATTTGAGACTTAAAATTGAACCTGATCTGCAATTATCATTGACGCGCATCGTATCCAAAACAGTTAAAATATTATCTTAAATTCGGCAATCTGAAGTAGGTCTAAACTTTATGGCGTCATGGGTCATTGGATCGACGGAATGATCTCCAAAGGAAGCCCTTGTCCATCCTCATCTCGGTGACTGACCTGGAAACTGGAAAGTTACGAAATTGCGCAGCAGGAATTCTTCCTGCGAGAGGACACGTGCACCCAGGATACAGATGCTGCTCGTGTGGAGATAATAGAGATTTTAAATCAAGGGGCAAGAATCGCATGAGGTAAGTCAATTAACAATCATGTCAGAGGTCTTGGGATGGTGACCGTGCCGTCAGTTTACTAATCAGAGCCTAATAGAAGTGGCTGGTCTAGTTGATCGAGGGCGTGCTCATTATGTGTGTGAAATTGTACCGTGTATATCGTTTCGCCCGACAGAGAAGGGTAGAATAAAATAAAATTCTATATGCAAAAGTCACCAGTAGGCCATTGCAGCCTTTATAAACGATAATTATATTCTCAAAATGTTATTTATAAGTAAACAAGATTTACTCCTACACTATTTTATTTTGCTCGTGTATCAGTGTCAGTAGCCACTAGCCAGCTAAAATATATGGTTGGGGGGGGGGAGAAGGGGAGGGGTAGATAATATTTATAAAATGTAGCAAATCCTTGGATATGCTGGCTCCGCAAATTTGAGAATATGCCAACCGAGAGCTGCACGTGTTTTGTATAAGCCGACTAACGCAGACAATGAGGAAGGATGACGAGACGCAATTCAAAAATCTAAATTATCTAAAAGAAAATATGGCGCACAAACTATGCAGTTATATACCATGGACCTGCCGTTAGGCAGTGCACTGAGAGAGAGAAGAGGGAGAGAGAGAGCCTACTGGTAGCGAGAAAGAAAGCCTGCATGAGGGTTGTATGAAATTTTAGGTGTAGGACCCCCTGTAAATTCCAGCCTGGAACATCACTGTCGTCTGTTTGGTTTCAGGGTGCTTCAACCGGGGAGTTTGGGAGGTAGTCCCTTCCATTTTTCTATATTTTCTATTTTTCTATTTTTTATTCGCACTGAATAATCCGACCGCCACTTTAAATCTATCAAAAAGGGGTGGGGGTCTAATGTCATCCGTTTCTGTATACATTTTGTGGAGAATTTTTATCAACCCCTCCCAGTGGCGGCACCACACCAGCTCGTCCCAGGTCAAACGAGCTGGTAAAAAGTCTCCGACCTGGTGTCTGACCTGCCGATCAGACCTGCCTGATTAGCATATTGTTTAGTGTTACATTGTTTACGACCTGCCCTTAATTTTATAAGACCTGGCAATGACCTAGTTGCTCGGACGGTTTGGCGCCGCCACTACCCCTCCCCCCCCCCCTTTGAATGGAAAATGCTCACTAGGCTACAGTGGGATTAGGCCTACATCCATAGCCCTGATGAATCATTGCTTTCCTTGTCCAAAACTTTAAATGGATAAATAGAAGAGGACGCTTGTTTGATGGAATAACAATTTGATCGAATTAGCAAATTCGTAATTATTTGCTCATATAATTTATAGGCCTACTCCTTATAAATTTCTATACTTTCAATATTTGCAGTATAGGCCTAAATGCTGTAGATCTATAGGCCTACCTGATTGTTAGAGTCACTATAATAAAATAGTTACTACAATGTTATTGGTTTGTATTAGGCCTACTTATAAATGATAATTAATTTGACTCCGTGTAAATTATATCTGCTAGAATAAATATTGCTTATGGATGGCGTGGGTCATTAAAATCAAGGAACTGAAACCATTTTATAACAGGCTTTTTATGACATTATTTTGTTGCATCTTAAAATCTTGTATTTTTGTCTCAACTGCCTGCCAGTAAATAATCTTAAATTAAATATCTAAAGCAGTATTACCTAAGAGAACTACCGTAATAGACCGATAGTAATCAGCTAAATAGACGTTAAATTAAGTTGTAAAGAAAATTATGGCTTTTTCCGATAGCGATGTTAGAGTTTTATAAAAATCTGACATCGCTTTGATAGGGTAACTCTTTGATTGATTGATTGATCAATTGATTGATTGAATCACAGATTAAAAAGGAATGAGATCCTTAAAGAGATGCTGCAAGAAAACTGTACTGTGGTCGACTCCTTAACGCCATCATGGACGGCAGGTCTATTCTCATCCTCGAATCACTTAAAATCAGAAAACCTAACCACTCACCTTGACTACACTGAATGCTCATTTCGTATACTACAACCAATCTGGTCGTTTTCCCTAAACCATTCATATTACACAAGTTCTGCTCTTTTTCCAGTTGCAGTGTCCATTGCCACATATTTCATATGTCAGCTGGTGTTTACCATCATGGACCTGTGTGCAGCGATTTGTCCAGGATTGAATAGGTATAGGATACAACCGGAAGCAGAATATTCCTGGAATAAACTCCAACCAGCTATGCTCACTACATTCTGGAATCATATTCTGTATATACTTCCAGCTTCAATGTCACAGGTTGGTCAGTACATCTGTTGATTTTATTATGAATGTGCATTCATTTGATTTTATTTAAAGTTCATTGTTGATGCATTGCAACATGTGACTTTCATCTATAAATAGTGCCTTTATTTCAGAATATGTAGGCCTAATGCTACTTGTGGCCTTTATTGCCGTCCATGCGCTATTCGAATAGTATCTTACCTGATTTGATTTTGTGAATGTTGAAGTAAGTAAAATAAATCTACTGATTCCAGACACACTGGGATTATTATTTTTCTGACTGACCTGGGATTCGATCCTTGGTCACTTGGTTCTATGGCGAACAATCTACCAGTGTGCCATTGCTGTTGTTATTGTTTCAGTGGGCCTGGAGCCCAGATACCTACATGCCCACCTTGGCCCCCACATTATTCGAATTCTGCTGGCACCAGTACGTAGCTCTGATGATCATGGACTTAGAGTTCTACCTCTGGCACGTCCTTCACCACAAAATCCGTTTCCTCTATCGCCACATCCACTCAGTGCACCACCGCTACACAGCCGTCAACAGCTGGGCCACCCAGTACGTCCACCCCTGGGAGTTGTTCAGTCTGGGGTTCTTCACGACCACCTCACCCTGGGTGCTGAGATCCCACCCCATGACCGCCTGGTCTTTCATGGCCTTTGTGCTGGCGGTGAGTGTTGAGGACCACTGCGGGTACGACCTGCCCATCATGCCCCATCACTGGGCGCCGTTCTGGGGCGGCTCTCGCAAGCACGATATGCACCATCAGCGTCCTATGACTAACTTTCAGCCGTTCTTCAACTGGTTCGATCGACTGTTTGGTAGCGAGTATAGAGCGCATGAGAGTGGGGAGTCTAAGGAAATGAAGAGTAAAGGAGTTGTACAGATGGTCAAAGATTAAAGTATCACATGGTAGATTGACTAGTGTAAACTAGTACAAACTAGTGTTTGCCATGTATATTTTGTTAGGTAAATATCGTATGGTAATTGATTTATTTTGTGTAGCATTGTAAAGTATCGATATGCCTTGGTATGATATGCTTTATTAATATGAGATTTAAACGAGTGCTTTGTAGCAAATTGAAAGTGATACCACTGTAAACGTCCGAATTGTCAATTTTTTAGCAGGGTGCGAATTATGTATTATGAGTGAAATGAAGAATAAGGTGTTGCAATGAGTAAATATATCGAGATTTAGAAGTAAATTTAATAGTTTTGGCTTATGACAGGTGAGTTAAATTTAATGATTTCATGGAATGAGATAGACATAGTCTTGTTGGTTATATAGTTAGAATTTAAAAGTATTTAAAGTATTTATATATTTTTCCAACTTAGACCTTCATCCAATCGAGGGTAGGTTAATATAAGAAATTAGTACGCAGTTATTAACATTGAAAGTTAATTCAATGCCGTTCATTAGAGAGTTTACAAGAAGTTTGATTTACACTGCAATTACTAAGACAAACAGCAATAGTTGGCACGTCTAAAATTAATGTAAAACATGACTTGGTTTCGCTGAGTTTTGAACCCAGGACCTCTTGCGTGTGAGGCGAGCGTGATGACCACTACACTACGAACTTACTTGTTAAAAGGCTTTTGTTAAATGCTCGTGGCTTTTGCTGTCATAGGAACTACAACATTCATAACAATCCCACTTTGGGAGTATAATAATTATTATGTAATGTGCATAGGACCAACGAATGCATGGGACTGTTATAATGCTAAACTATGTCCTGATCGTTTCAGTGACTCTCTAATCCAGTGGTGCACAAACCGCGGCCCGCGGGCCGCATGTGGGCCCGCCGAATCTTGCTGAGCGACCCACCGAGAATAGACGTGAAAAATATAATTTTTTGTGTCAGACATTTGTAGTGTCAATGCAACAAATATTTTGACAAATCAATAGTATTTCGTGTGATTTAGAGGGGTCCCAAATGTGTTGACATAATTAAAGTAGCAAAAGAAGAAGGCAGAAGGTTATTTTTTGGCCCATTCCGTAAAAAAGCTGGGCCCTGCTCTTCTTGGATGGTGAAAACTTAGTGTGACCCGCTTTCACTTTAAAAACAATTATGCGGCCCTTCGGCTAATCGAGGTTGTGCACCACTGGTCAAATCGAAGAAAACGGAGATTTCTGTATAATTGTTCATATTGGTTTTTACTACCGTGGCGTCACATATTTATTATGTCTTGTCAATTAATCAATTTTTTTTTCTTCGTATATTGCATATACGAGACATGTTTTAAATTAATCAGAAAGCTTTTGACCAGCGCATCTTAACTGATATCTCAGAAGCGCTTTTGCTGATGGGGTTGAATTAAACTTGCACGTGTTTGTAAGTAGGATATGCCAATTAGTAATTTGGTGCGACTGGTGTAAGAATACGAAATTGACGTTGAAGGTGCCTGTTGGGACTACTGTTTTTTTAGTTTACACAAAAACTATCCATGCAGAATCACTAAATAACAGTGATGGCCAATAGTTAACTAAGAGTAGTTAACTATTTAGTTAAACTACTTTTTTAAAGTTATAGCAAAAGTTTAACTACTTTTTTTTAGTTTAGTTAAAAGAGTAGTTAAACTACTTTTGTTTAGTTAGTAACTATTTAGTTAAACTACTTTTTTTTAGTTAAAAGTCAACAATTTTGGTAATAACGAATGTTGTCTAAGTTGTGAGCAAGGCAAGAATGAATGAATGTTCATTTCTCTATATTACATAAAACAATACTATAGGACTATGTTTGACTGTTGATTTCTTTGGAAATTATAGCTTAGTAAAGCTCATTTATGGGTTTTGTTCAAATTTTATATAGAAAACAGCGAATTTTTTGTAAAATAAGTAGTTAGAAAAGTAGTTAAATAGTTAACTGCTTTTATTTAGTTAAAAGTTAAACTACTTTTTTTAAGTTTAGTTAAAAAAGTAGTTAAACGACATTTTTTTAGTTAAAAAAAAGTTTAGTTAAACTATTTTTTTTAGTTAGGCGCCCATCACTGCTAAATAATATATCAAAGTAATCAGCACATGGCTGTAAGTAAGTTAGAATGCCTATTAGTAATTTGATGCGACTGGTGTATGAATACGATATTGACTTTGAAGGTGAATGTTGGGACTACTGTTTTTTTAGTTTGCATAAAAACTATGCATGCAGAATCACTAAATAATAATGTCAAATTAATCAGCACATGGCTGTTGTATTCGCCTCGTATTGGGGTATCGTTTTTGCTTTGGGCCACTAACGCTGTGTTCGTTATTGAATGAGGTGATGTAAGAGTAGGGATTTCTATCTTGGATGTGCTATATTGATGCATTGCATTGGTGATTCAATCCTGGAAACGCCTGTTGTTAAACTAAATAAATAAAATAACTATATTCAAAGAGATTACTTACACATAGGCAAGTAATAAGTCACTAAGTCAAGTTACTAAGTCACATAGGCAAGGCGTTTTATTACACTGATTGGACGTGTGATAATAATGTTAGAATAATTCTTTAACAAAAAATGTATGCGCTTACTTATAATTGAAGAGATGGAGGTATTGCAACGAAGTGGACAATGCTATCAGATTCAATTTACAAAACTAAGTTAAATGAAAACTCAATTCATTGAAAAAAGAGAAATCAATAATTATTTCAATAAAGTTCTAGTGGAGTATAATACACTACAAAACTTATTCTACTACCAGTTCTTCATCCTTTCAAATCTCTTAATATCTGCTTTAGTCACCGTTGATATGTATGATGACCCGTAAGTCAATTCTCAACATTCCTCAACCATTGACAACCAATATAATATAAACAGTAAATTATTACAGCTAAACTAATTAATGACAAACCATTCCCAATATATTACATCGAACAATGCAATAAAATGCATGCAATGGAATGAAAGATTAGCATGTTAGAAGCGATTGTTCATTGTTTACATCAGACTGCCAGTCGCCACAAAAGAATTATAACAGTCAGCGATTTAGAATTTTGTAGCATTTACATATTTTCCTAAATAATACATGACATTAATTATTGTACTAGCAAAATATCATTTCACTTTCACCGTAAGTTCATCATTATTAATTACATTGCACATTCTCGATTTAACTTAAATCTAACAACTTTTGTAAGTGAGAGAGATGGGATGTTTTGCTTGAAGTCTAACCTCTGCTGAAGATATTTAAAGAAGTCGCTCGGCAAAGTACCAAATTTCGCATCAATTTAGTAAAATGT
Source organism: Enchytraeus norvegicus (assembly GCA_034695365.1). Taxonomy (NCBI): domain Eukaryota; kingdom Metazoa; phylum Annelida; class Clitellata; order Enchytraeida; family Enchytraeidae; genus Enchytraeus; species Enchytraeus norvegicus. The sequence continues at coordinate 7,310 of JAQFZF010001392.1, read as the reverse complement.
ATGCTTAAAGATAAGGGTACCACCGAGTCAATACTGAATATTAATGCGGAGCTAATCCCATTACTAAGAGCTATCAGCACACAGGTGACAATTGTCATCAATCTAGCGGCTCAGATCATTAACTTTGTATAGGTACCACATTTTTTCTTAGAAAATAACTATCATTTAAAAATACAGGTCTAAATATCAAATATATCACATTCACGCTTGAGAAACAGAAAGAACTAGGAGTATAAGAATTAAACAAATCCTCCTGAGAACTTGTGAAGATATGACCCCCACCCAGCTGCTCCCCCCTCCCCCGTACCGTGAATGTCCTGCCCTGTAACGCAATACAGTACAACAATACAATATAGTTTAAAGCGTCTGTTTCATCATCTGACGACGATATCAGGGACGTCTCCAACAATAACACAAATACAATAACTCTTCACAGATAATGTTATATCAAACTACCTGAATCTACTCCTTTATATTGGATTAATAAATTTGAAACTACTGTACCTTGGAATAAGTACAAAATAGTAGACTGCAAGAAATACAAATTAATGCAAATATTATTGATTATCTTTTGTAATATATAAAATAAAATAACTATATATATATCATTGTATAACACAAATAAATCGGTTGAGTGTCCGACACAGGTTCCATAGATTCAACCCCAGGACTAGCCAGTCACTGATATAGCCATTAGGCCGCGAAACTGACGTTAAATTCGCTTTAAACAGCCTTTTTGTGTTTATAATAACAACAATGATGATTAACAAAGCCTGCTAATTTCATACCATTTGCTAGAGCAGTTAAGACATCCTTCTCATCGCTGCTAAATCTCAACATTGTGGTAAGAACTGGAATAAGCTGCACTCTCTCTTGTCCCGCTTTGATTGTCATAAACTGTTCACAAATAAGAAATATGATACAATACAATATACAATACAATATACAATACAATATGCAATACAATATAGGATATAATTCCACAGGACTATTGACACCGATGTTTAATGGTTAAAACGGATAGTTCTTGGTCAAATGAATGGTTAATGGTCCAATCAAATAGTTGAACTAATGGTTCTAGGTTCAAACGTAACGTTTAAACAGATATTTTCACAGGATTGTTATACTGGATGGGTTTAAGTTGTCCAATACGGGTAATAAAATTGCTTAGTACAGCGAGATTATAGAGTAAAGAATATTCTGGCTTAAATTTAATGCATAAAATTAATCTACAACAATCAATCAATCAATGCGAATTTAACGGCCGTTTCATCATCCGACGACGACATCAGGAACAAGTAATAATAATAAATGCGTTATGACATAGACCAATATCAGGCATACCTTATACATAACGTTCTTAAGATATTCCATGTTAGAGATAGAAGTCTCCCGCTCTTTATTCCTCTCAAGCCTGCGTATTTCTTCTTTCAGTATCTTGGCCTGCTCGGTTAGGTTGAGAGCTGTGGCTTCACTCTCGTTCAGCAGCTATACAGTTCAATACAATACAATGCAATACAATACAACACAATACAGTACAATACAATACAATATAGTACAAAATGTAATTATGACAGAACCAATATCAGGCATACCTTATAAATAACATTCTTGAGACATGTAAGAGATATTAGAGATAGAAGTCTCCCGCTTAATAAAGTCACTTACTAACTCTATGCTTGTTCAGTATAGCAGATAGTACTTTGTTTATTTTGTATTGCATTGCCATTGTATATCGTAGTAATTACTCTGTAACTTGCATGAAAGATTTCTGCGTTATGGCAGATATCAAGAAATAAAGGAATATATTATTATCATTATTATTATTACAATACATCAAAATACCATATACAATACCATTCAATACACCTACAATGTCCTACATGGACCTGCCATAGGCAGTACACTAGAGAGATATATAGCAACATATTGGGGGAGGGATAGCAACATCGGTAGAGTGTTAGCTTCAAAAGCAAGTGATCCGGGTACGATTCCCACGTCAGTCAACAAATGAACAACCCCAGGGGGTCTTGTATATATTGTGTACATGCGCTGGCTGCATTGCGCGCTATCAAAGTAGAAGTTACGATTTATCAGGAGCGATAAAAATATAAAACACAAAGCAGTGCTCAGCTGAGAAAGTAGACTTTAAAAAAATCTTCTTTTATTCCACACGTGTCAACCCACACGTCGTGTTTACCGAGTTTCCTTTCTTAGTTGCTGATTTTGGTATTTTATGCAGTCTGCCATCCCACTGATTAATCGTACCATTGCCGTAAAGAGCGCACCATGCAGAAAGCGCCGATACACGATTAACCATTACCGGTATGGCGTTATTATTTTTCTGTAGTCTGAGCTGGGTTTCAACCCATGACTCTTCAATCATCTTACGCCTGAGAGCACCACGCTAACCACTTGACTACCGCCACTGGCGGAAACTAGCATGTGCATTCTGTCATGTGTAAATATATAAGGAAAAAACCCTACCTCAGTAACATGCTCGAGTTGTTTCTCGGCAGCCATTAGTGAAGCTCTCAAAGCAATCTCATCTGCTGTGGACTCCAGTGTTCTAACACCTAAACAACACATAGGCTAATACAATTTATAAGCTGCAAAGCTAAGTTTAAAGTCTGTTACCGTATGCAAGGATACTGTCAATCAATCAATCAATCAATCAATGAGGATTTAATGTCCGGTTCCTCACCCGAAGGTGATGTCAGCGACGTCCCAAGCGGGATGTGCAACTACCGACAGCATCCAACCACCAGAACACTCATGCAAATGCACAAGCCAAAAGAGAAAGCGAGCTCCAAAACAGCGCAAATCCGTTATCCAAGGCAAGATAGTCAGAGACGGACCCGGCTGGGAATCGAACCTATGACCTCCTGCTTATCAGGCAAGCTAGCTATCGACTCGGCCATCCAACTGAGACCGATGTACCGATTCGTTACCATATTAGTAGCAATTTTTGCATTAGTAGTTTATTAGCAAGGTCATCATGACGGACGCACACTGTTACGTTAGATAATGGATATATACAAGATAAACATTATACAATATCAAAAAACATAGGCCTATATTACAGAAAATTAGGAGTTTCTTGATTGATGCATTGAAAGGGAAGATGCTGACACTCTTAAATGATGCAAGGTATTTAAGTAACTAAAAAGCTTTCAGCCGCCTTCAGACTTTAATCAATCCATCAATGAGGATTTAACGTCCGGTTCCTCACCAGAAGACGATATCAGGGACTTTCAATTCAGTTGAACAAGAGAGGGGTATTTAACAAGAAAGTCGAATCAGAAAAAAGTGGGAACACATGTGGCTAACGCCGGGAGATATCTTTCGCGTTAGGTTCAGATATGAGCACACAAGGGCAGACCAGATAGCCGAGGTTATCCGATCAGTAACCCTGACACAGTTCCCCGTCGGGTCCTGTCCCAGCCGACGTCAAGACCGGGATACCCTCAACACATGTTTTCACTTCTCGCACAGGGCGCCTCGCAGCACAACGGGCCCCGGGCGAGACCTGATGTCCATGTGTGGAGTAGTCGGAGGCTACTTTGCTTTCTTGGGTGCACATACAACTGAAGTTGGTAACTAACGCTCCAGTATCGGCCGCATAGCCGTGTTCCCAACTGAGAGAGAATCCAGTCGGGTTTTATATGACGTCGTTTATACCACACGTGAAAATGGTGTTTAATAAAAACAAAAGTTTTATAGTTTCAGCAAAATAGAATATGCCATTGCTGATAATTATCACAGCCCACTTTCAAATAGAAACTGGGAAATGTAGTAGTGTCATGACAGTGCTGCAGCATCCTGATTTCAGTTAATAGTATTATATAACTTATTATAAGTTTATCAAAATCTAACAGAAGGCTTTTTACATCAATACTCACTTGGGTACATATTCCAAAGATGTTGTTGAATGTAACGTTATAATGATAAAGTTATTGTAAATATTAATAACGTTTTCTAGTGACAAAGTCATTTAATTGCTGAGGTTCAATTGACAGCATTTTCTTCAATTTTTACCCTGGATATCTAAGAAACTTGTAAAATATATAAGCAACTAAGTACATTCGATTTTATGTGCAGTTAATGTTGCAAGAAGAGAGGAATCCAAATATTGCCAAATTAATATTCAAATAATATCTATATTTGTTCTGACTATCTTTTTTTTATTCGTCTATTTACGCATATGACAGACCGCACATGCTTGTTTCCTTGCTTAGTTGCTGTTTTTGTGTTTTTTGTTATTTTAATCAGTCCATGATTACTCGTACCTTTGCCTTTTGCTGGTGCTTCAAGCGACCAGCGCAGATACACGATTAGCCTTCCATTTTCCAGGCACCGATACGCACCCTTGCCCAAGAGTGCCGGGAATATTTTGCCGTTGAGCTGGGAATCGTACTCACGCCTCGAGCCCTCACTCAATCCTGAGTCAAGCATGCTAACCGCTTCACTAAATCCCCGTCTTATCGTCTTGCCCGTTGGTTGCCCGTCGGTTGCGGCATATGGCAAGCTGTTCTAATCTACCATCCATTGTTAGAGGACTTTTGAGACTTAATTAAGGCACTACAAAGTTACTGATTGATTGATTGATATTGTACTAACTGGCTGAATCATCATTATGTGAAGAACTGAGCAGCTGTTCAAGTGGAATGAAGGAAGAAGGGACGGTTGAATGAAGGCCATGCTTGATCGCACCAATATCGTCCACATTCTCTGAGCCCTGTCAATCAATCAATCAATCAATCAATCAAATAATCAAGTAGCTTATGCATAGCCCATCTTTACAATGTCTCAGAAGTGCTTCGTAACTTGGCTGCATTAAATAAATGGATGAGTTTTAAGTTTTGATTTAAAATTGTTACAAGATAATTCACTAGGACGGAGACTTGGTTGCAGAATATTCCTGACTTTAGGACCAGACATCATTAATCCAAGCCCATAAATAATGAATCCTTCATAAATGAATCAATTTCTGGCAAGATGATGGACATGGAATGTTGAATATACATCTTATCTAATACATTACTATGCAAAAGAATAGAAATCAAGCATGTTACCGACTTGGCCATGAAAAACCTGAACAATCTGACAAATATATATTTAGGATACATCATAAAAACTTATAATTGATTGATTAATCACCCTACCTCTCCTGACTCCCTCTCCTCTACCCTAAGATCCTTTATATACTCCACCACCCTCTCCACGGCCACACTGCCCAGCCCCTGATGCTCCCCGCCCTGACCCCTCCCCTCCTGCACCACAGGGGTGGAGGCTCCCGGGGCCCCCGACGTCCCAGGGGGGCTGGCCCCCTGCTGGGCTGCTCGAAAACGGTCCAATTCTAACACAATATCGTCGAGCTGCTGCTGGTACCAGTCTATTTTAGTCTGGTGATCCTCTTGCTGTGTTTGAAGCTGATGGCGGAATGTTCGTGTGAGGGTTTCACTTTGTGAGGTTAGCTGTTCTATTGATTCCGCCTGTGATACAATATAATACAGTACAATGCAGTACAATGTAATATAATATATTTAAGTTAAAATAACACAACGAGAATTTAGTGTCAGTTCTTCGGTAATTAAGTCACCAGGATTGACAAGAATAAATAAAAATCATAATATCAATCAATCAATCAATGAGGATTAAACGTCCGGTTCCTCACCCGAAGGCGATGTCAGGGACGTCATAAAATGACCTTCACAAATCTGTCAATACTGATAGTTTCTAGGTTTTCAATCTTATGCAGCGATTGGATGGGTATCGATGACATTTATAAGAATGATCAGAACTTCAAGATATAGAAATGAAAGTAGAGCAAGAATGGCCTAGTCGGTAGCAAGCTTGTCTGATAAGCAGGAGGCCACTGGTTCCATTCCAGTCGGATCCGTTTCCGGCAGTATCCTTAGATACGGAAACAGACGTTAAACTTAACGCTACTAGTGTTGTTTACACTGTAATTTCCCAAACGCGAAACTAGCAATGAATCTGTAACAAGAACGATGGATAGCCTACACATAATAATACACTTGTATTTAATGTCTTCAGACTGTATGCTATGTGAATTTTAGTTTGTCTTTTTAATGTTAATGTCATTACTTCTTTCATTTCATTATTTGTTACAAAATGTAGTATTTGTATGGGTTGACGTACCTGTAGTGAACAATCTATAGAAATAGAAAACAATTAAATAAGTAAATAACAAACCCTTCAAAAACAAACAAATAAATAAATAACAAACCCTTCTATTGTTGAGTATAAAGTTCTCCGAGGCAGATTTCTCCAGTTTATCTTTCCAAGCACGTTCGCTGTCCTGCATGTCAGAGATGAGTTTAGAGTGGCGAGCCTCGAGACGTTCTTGTTCCTCCTGCAGCTGTTCATGCTCCGTGGTCACTGCTACCAACTGCTGACTAAAAACAATAACAATAACATTCTGTGGTCACTGCTACCAACTGCTGACTATAAAACAACAACAACAACATGCTGTCCATGCTCGGTGGTCACTGCTCCCAACTGTTGACTAGAAAAATGGCAACAACAACAACAGCATTCTGTGGTCATTGCTACCATCAGCAGAAAAACCCACAAAAACAGCAACCTAGAAAAGAAACTAGCATGTGAATATATCTTGTGTGAAAATATACGTATAAACATAAATTCAGGGAAGTCCTCTTAGCTATGTATGCCATACAGTCGGCAGAAGGATACAACTTTACGAATGCAGATGTTTGTGATAGTATATCAGCATTTTTGCTTTTCTTAATAGCTTCAAGGCGATTCTCGATTACACCGTACTAGAAATCCTGAGAAAAAAACCAAGTTCATTTAGTTCGTTCACATTAAATAATATGCAGTGACTTTACAGGGTTGAGAAAAGTATCTGAATCATAACGATCCGATGACGAACCTATAACACAAATCAAATTATGTCTCGAATTATGATCTGATTTACTTTATGCAGAATTCAGACATTCTAACTCTTTCTGATGCTAAAATAACTGAATAAGCAACTATATATATTTATTTTGTAACAAATATATAGACCTACTTGAGCTGTTGAACTTTCACTTTAAGTTGTTCTGAGATCGCCTCAAATTTTCTCCTGTACAGAAAATAATGTCAGTGATATTTAACAATGAGAATACAAGTACTAAATTGTTCTTTATAAGCAGAAATCACATAATAAGGATTCAATAGGAGCAGCTAGATTTTAAACAAAATACATTTAAAGGAAGGAAGAATGGACTGCAAGATTTAATAGCTAAGAGAATAACAGATAAGATTACAAATAGAATGAA
>JAQFZF010001391.1:0-14195 GCA_034695365.1 Enchytraeus norvegicus | reverse complement strand
ACCCGGTGCATGTCCATTATCTATGAAAGCAACGACGAATTAGGTCAAAATAATGAGAATCTTTAATGAAAATGAAATTTATGATTAGTTGCAAGTTTCTTTGAACAAAATGATTAGTGATATGATCTTAAATTAGTTTCACCTAACCTAAACCTAAAGGGGTCATGCACAGTAGGCCCTATACTTCAGCAAGAAGAGGGGGGGGGGGGGGGTCGGGCCCAAGCGAACCAATACGGACAAGGTTGTTGATAGTGCGTGGGGGTAGCGTTTGTGTGGACGTCCAAAAAATAGAATTTTATGAAAAGTCAAAATGGAGTTTCTAGAAGACACAGGCTGCAAAAATTGCTGTGCGCAAAATTTTTTAAGAGGCGTCAAAATGATATCTTGCCTCCGGCCGCCTGCTCCGAAGTTACGCCACTGTGGTTTTCATTTATTTTTAACGACTGGTTTCAAATATGATCGATACGACTTTTATCGCCTATGCCTACGACTTTCCACGGATTCCGATTCAGAGACGTTTCATTAATCGATTCCTTCTCATTAATCCGAAATAATTTGGTTGCACTATTTATGATTAGGCCTTCAATTACCAAGGCCTAATTGTAAGTATTCCCGTGTTGGTCCGGGAAACTTGAGTACAGACCAACTGAAGACTGCATATGTTTCGTAAAAGCCGACTAACGCAGAAATTTTCATAATGAGGAAGGCAACGGAAAACCACATCGGAAGTCAGATATATATTCCCAAGAAAAGTGTTACATTTTAGGTGTGGTACAGGCTGAGCCGGTTTAATGAGAACAACTTGTTGATCGACGGAGTGCCCATTAGTGAACGGGATAGCAGACCGTGTTTCAGAATATGTACCGTGGACCTGCCATTTGGCAGTGCACTATAGAGAGAATTGTGATAAAAATAAATAAGGTTCCTAGGTGTAACCGTTGGCTACAGTTACAACCAAACCCCATCCTTAACGGAAGACAGCCAAGTCTTCCGTTAAGGTTGGAGTTGGGCTTTTTACCATATCACAACTCCAACCCTATGCCTAAATAGTCAAAAAGGGCAAATTCTGCTCAATTTGCTGAATAAAGCTGTAATATGGTATATAGGTCTTAATATCTATCTATCCAGTGCTCTACCACGTGACAGGTCCAAGGCAAAAATTCATACACACAATCAACTCTCTCGTTCTTTAATGAGCACACCATCGACAAACCTAATAAGACCGTCTCATCACAATGGCTCTGCCTTTCCAAACCTAAAATAATGCCTTAGTTCAAGGAAAATATAGGTTTCTGAGGTGGTTTTCCATTACCTTCCTCAGTATCTGCGTTAGTCGGCTCATACGAAACACGTGTAATTATCGGTTGGACTATTCTCAAATATCTCGGACCCGAACGGTCTTAATATGTTACAGAGGAAACACTAGCGGGACAGACGTCATTTGATCTATTATAGACCAAATGACGTCAAAACGCGATTTGGGACCAATCTACGGAATAAGCTTAGACCGTGTATTTCACACACTGGTAGGTAAATCGTGTCTATGTGGCAGTCTTGTACATCCTTGATGGCCACTTCATTTAACTTGTGCTAAGTTTGGTGCTAATTGTGATTGAATAACTTCTTTAAGCACGTTTGGTTATCGGTCTTCGCTTGTGTACCGGTGATGTGTGGTTCAATTTCTGGCTCATCGTTAACCTCCTGCTACATTAGTTTCAGGAGGATAAAATAATATTTTCACTTGGGTTAAGAAATTGGCCTACCTACTTATACTTTAACTTCAACATAGTAGCCTGTTTGTCTTTGGCCTAATAGACCTACTCTGAACATGTGAAGGTCTAATTATCCTTGAGTAACTGGTAGTATAGAGTTTAAATTGAATTTGATGGAATTAAAGTTATTTTACACTAATCCATATTTCGCTAAACAATGTAAACCTGTACTAACTTAATAAAACAAAAAATGCAAAATGAGACACAAGGGCCCGAAGGCACTGACTTAAAAAGGCGCAATGTAGAATATTTAGGACTATCCTATTTCAATGTGCCTAAAATTGTTATGAAATCACGAATTAGGCCTACAGAGTAGCTCCACACTGTCCACATGCCAAGTTGATATCATCATTGTTTTAAACGCGAGATTTATGCTTTTATTTTCTGAGTTATAAAAATAATATTGCATAACTGATTATGCGAATAGTGACACATCTCTCACACGCTTTTAATATCCAAATAACTGCGATGGGCCTTGAAAATCTCTTTTGCAACCCTGTTAGTGAAACTTTTAGGAGCATAGGCCATCTGATAAAGAACGATAATAAATGATTATGGTCGATGTAATCTCAAAGATAGCGTGTTTTGAAATTATCGTCGTTGAGCTACTGCCAGAGCTGTCTCGTCTCTAGATAATATCAGTATTGGTTTTTAGTCAAGCTTTAAAAGCACATTGGCCTCTCGTTTCGTCTGTTCAATGCAATGCAATACACAGAGTTAGACATATATACTCCATTGACATCAAAATGCAATTAAAATTTATTATGTAAGGTGGCTACAGTTACATTTACAAGCAATAAATTGCAGCAACAATAATAGCATTGACAAATTTTAAGGTGTATCCTAGCTTCCAATTTTTGTTTGAGTATCATGTATACCCGAAAATTGGTCCAAGACAGCGTTTTCCAAACTTTATTTGCTTGAGACCCAGTAAAGCCTATAAACAAATTATCGATAGACCTATATTTAATTATTCTGGAAAATCAAAACCTGGAAACCCTACAATTCTAGGCCTTATGATTAGCCTATAGCCGTGGCAAAGAAAAAAGATTGATGAACTGCGGTTTGAAGTAGCTTAAAGCACAAAATAACTTTCAGTTTAAAATATTTAAAAAATGTATTAATACAAAAAATTTTGCATTGAAACAAAATGCGATGAAACAACAAACTTTTCTTCACTTTCTATGACTAGAATTATATCTAATTTTCTCTGCCTTCTTCTGAAAATATAATTTTTTATTTGCAACTGCCTGAAAAGTCTTCGTTCTATAATTAATCATCCTTCTATTAGTGGCGGCGCCACATCATGTCGCACCAGGTCAAATGACCGGGTAAAAGAAAACACAGACCTGGTGAACGACCCGGCGACCAGATCAGGACCTATTGCTACTACTACTACTAGTAGTAGGCCTACTACTAATAATAAAAATTACTGTTTTTTATTTCCTGCCTTTAATTTTAATGACCTAGCAATGACCTGGTTGCTCGGGCGGTCTGGCGCCGCCACTGCCTTCTGTAAGTTGTGTTTCTCTGATTCTTTCCCAATATAACGCACCGTTAGGTAGCCTGGTGTTGTGTTATCATGTTTTGAATTCAATTATTAGCGTTAAATTCAATGCGAATTTAACGTTCATCTCATCACCTGATCGGCCGCACCATCGGCGAATTTCAATAATAATGAGGCTATTGTGACTTCTGTAGTTCTGCGGTAGGCCTAAGGTTGATGCCTGCCATTCTAGGAATCATTCTAACAAAAAAGTTTGTAAGTCACCCCTTAGGCTATGCGTCGAATAGTAGAGTGAAGCATTGAGAGATGACTGGATTCCCTATTGGATCCTAGACACTAGAGAATAGATCAACTGATACATGCAGGCCTATATAGCTGCAAGTGTTTTGTAGATGAAAGACAACTAAAGTAGCCTAATCATTGAGGCACTGAAAAACACAACAAAGCCCGACTTCACTAATTCATCGGCGGCATCTTAGGTATGGTGAAGACAAAGTCTTTATGGGAGTTCGACTATTTTGGTTTGATCGATGCTGTACTCCATAGTTGTGACATACGTAAAGTAGAAATATGGTAAAATATGTTTTTTTTCAAAAAGATAAAATAGAGCCTATGAATTGCATGATGTCTCTTTTAATAAATTGTTCGCGCAATATTGCTGCACCACTCTCCATAATTGAATGACCGTATGCAAAAGTGGACCAAGCCTCAAGATAAGTAATTTTCTTTAATTTGCAGATATTTTAAAAACCGTAAAATGAAGGAATACAATTTTTGGCCAGGGTTGTAGAACACCATTATATATAGTAAATACCAACAAAATATGTTAAATATTATGAAAACCATTTGGAGAAATTGTTGAAATAAACACCTTTTTGGAAATTTTCAATGCTATTTGATCCACTTTTGCATTCGGCCATTCAATAACATTATGCCAGTTTTGCATTCATAATTACTATATGACTCCATGTTGTCGCCATAGTGATAAGACTCATTAAATATACTAGCCTACTCTAGGCCTACTGATAGGCCTACTTTACGCCAGTACACCAAGTCATATCATTCTTGAGACTAACATCTTAGAGTAATGGGAATGTCAGTCGTTTTTTGACGTTTTTAGTATTAGGCCTATCTATCCAACGAGTCGATAAGAAATTACCTGCATGTAAATGAGTATTAGATCAGTCAAACAATAAAATAGAGTCAACAGACCAACCTAGACCTGTCAGCCGCCGCCGATCGCCGAATTCGCCGAATTTTTTTATCTCAGCAGAAAAATCCGCCGAAATATATTCGGCGCGCCGAATATATTTTTGAAGAAAAAAGTTAATTTCTTTGCTAGATAACACTCTTAAATGATCGTATTATATCTAGTCCTACCTTATAAGAGTTCACAGTCACAAAATTTTGCTAACAATACATCTGTAGACCTAAATCTATATGTTTCATATTAAATTTGTTCCTAGGGTAGGCATAAATTTTTTTATTTCATCAGAGAGGTTAGCCAACAACACATACTTCATCTGAGGTACTGTTCACCGTACATCAGTCGTAAATTAGCCGTATTTTTTTACAATTATTAGCCATAAATTAGCCACATTTGTAGGCCTACTAGCGCCTACTTCATGCAGCCATAATTTAGCCGAATTTCAATTTCGCACAAAATTACGGCTAAGCCGAATATCAGCCTAATTTGTCTGTCAGCCGGATTTATTATTTTATATATTTAATTCGGCTGCCAGGTCTAGACCAACCGAAAGCTGCATGTGTTTCGTAGAAGCCGACTAACCCAGTCACTGGTTCTGGAGACCCCTCAGAAAACAAAATTGTCTTGAAGAAAATATGGCATACAACTTTTACAATTAGGCCTATATCATGCTATATGTCATGGACCTGCCGTTGGGCAGTACGTGCACTGAGGGAGTGAGAGAGAGAGAGAGAGAGAGAGAGAGAGAGAGAGAGAAATGAGTAGGTCTATATAAAATATAAATGAGATGTTAGCTTGTTAGCTTACTCTCATATTGACTCCACCAGAAATGAACCTGCAACTTTAGACACAGACTGGACTTATATTACAATAATAACTTTAATGGGTTAGAAAGCAAATTGCCTGTTTGTTTTAATTACTTCGCACTTTACCAATGTGTGCGCTTAATGTGTGCACGGAAACGTGCACACTTTTAGTCTTTTAAACAAGTATAGGCATATAATAATTCTTTTTCTCATAGAAGGCGGTAGGTGGTTTATTTCTAGGTCATTATTTTAGTACAAGACTAGGAGGCAATTTAACACTAGTGACATCTGGCTACTACTGTCTTGACAAGTGACATCTCGTGAGTGTTGAATACTGAATTAATTCATTTGTTTACATCAGACTGATCACCCAGCTGCAGTACAGGTGTGGCCTATGCAGTTTATTGGATGATACAGTTAACTGTAGCACAGATCCTAGATTTAAACTTCAAACAATGTAAATAAGTGAAAGTAAGCAATTGAGAGCAAAGATCAAATGGCCGGAAGGTCCTTCAGGAGGAAACCTTATAACCAATTAATTAATGAGTTTGATTTATAAATTTTCAATTGTAGATTGTGATTAATTATAGTTCTCTGCTCACTGAAAATGTGTATAATAAGTAATTATATATTGTGGTTTTGAAATGAAATAACTAATTAGAAAAATAATAGCATTAATAAAATGAATCGCATTTTGTTTACAGAATCTCGTCTTAATCATTAACTTATAAAATGGGTTAATAAAGTCAGTTTCTTGTTTTGGCTATAATTGGGATCATTCTATGATGTGAATAGCTGCTGAAAATATCCCCACAGCCTTGTCATTGCTCTTGCCTCACCTGCTCGTAGGCCTGTAGGCTGATTACGCTGATTGTATTGTGTTTACATTTCGTAAATAATAATATTGAAATAAATACATTTTATTCAAATGAAAATTTAATACATTGATATTAAATTCTAGAAGAACGGATGCTACTCTTCTCATTTTTTACTTAGCTTTCGATGACAATTTCGAAGGAGTTTAGTAGTTGAGTACATCAAAGGGATTTTATATGGTACGTATCATTAGTTAAATAATTAATGTAAATCGTGCTTTTGCTACTAAGATTCCAGATACCAGTGTGTCTATAAATTATTTTGGAGTGTAAAATAATAGGATATTTTGAAAAGTTGTTATTAAAGTCTTATAATATGATATATCAAACGAGATTAAACTTGTGTGTCTGAGGATAAAGATCATTGAATGTAGGCATGATAGGGTTCGTTATTTTACGCCGAGGACCATATTACAAATAATTGGGAAAGTAATGACACTGATAAATTGGAAGAAGGATTTCTGGATGTAGTTCAAAATAACTTCTGGACTCAACATGTCACAGTCCCTGCCAGAGAACAAAATATATTAGATTTAATTTTTACTTCTGAGCCTGGTATGGTAGATGATGTGGTGGTACATGTGAACATTTGGCAAACATTGATCATAATACTCTATTTTTACTTTTGACATATCAACCACAGTGAAAGAAACGTGTCAGACAAGGTATAATTTCTATAACTTTAGGAAACTATAAGGCTATGAGACAACACTTAGCTATGATTGATTGGGCAGAGCTCTAAATGTCAAGTAATAAATGTCAAGTCTGAAATGTGGGGAGATTTTGTTACTATTATGAACAAGCAGTTGAAGTGTAAAATAGAGTTATGGATATCCGCTTTGGACGGTTAAAAAGGCTAAGAAGCCTCGCAAGAAAAAAAGTAAAAAATTGAATAAATATTTCCTGTCGCAGAGCAGTCTAGATAAGTCTATTTACAATAGAGTATGTAATACAACAGCATGGCGCAATGCAAAAATAAACTATGTAAAATCTCTGGCTAATAATATTAAAACTAACTGTAAACAATTTTATGCATATGTCAGATCTAAATCGAAAGTCAAAGATTCAATTTCATTTAGAAAAAAAGGATGGTACTGTATTAACTGAGGATTCAAAAATATGTGATGAACTAAGTGATTACGTTTCTTCAGTGTTTACTAAAGAAAACTCGGAGCTGCCATTATTCAAGGCCTAGAGGCAGCGAAGATGATATTTTGAAGGATATTTTGTTTGATGAACTATTCAAGGCATGGAGGCAGCGTAGATGATATTTTGAAGGATATTTTGTTTGATGAACAAAATGTAGAAAGTCTTAATAAATTTGTCAGACAATATTTGATATATTGTCTGGTCTTGATGCTAATAAATCAACGGGACCTGATGATCTTTCACCGAAAGTGTTATTTGAAACAGCCTCAATCATAAGCAAACCACTGGGTAACATATTTTCAGCTTCTTTCTCTTTTGGCAATGTTCCTTCTGATTGGAGGATAGCAAATGTCACTCCTGTTCAAGAAAGGCTCAAAATCTAACCCTGGTAATTACAGACCAGTAAGTTTGACATCATGTGTTTGTAAAGTTATGAAGAGAATAATTAATAGAAGATAAACTGCTTGAGCATCTGACAAAGCACAACTTTATCAATAATTCTCAACATGGTTTTCTGCCTCAAAGATCTTGTCTGACAAATTTATTAGACTTTCTACATTTTGTACATGGTAATGTTGATGAGGGTGAAGCTGTGGATAAAATCTATTTTGATTTTCAGAAGGCATTTGATAAGGTGCCTCACTAACGATTAATAGTTAAACTAAGTGCATATGGATATGGTGATGATGTAATTTGCTGGATCGAAGTTGGTTAAGCAATAGGCTTCAGAGAGTTGTTTTGAATGGTTGTTCTTTAACCTGGCTTAGTGTGGACAGTGGTGTACCTCAGGGCTTTGTTGTGGGGCTGCTGCTGTTCTTGGTATATATTAATGATATAGACGATAACATTGTCAATAAACTATCAAAGTTTGGGGATGATACCAAGCCAGTAGGTAAGGTGTTAATGTGATGTGAATCAAGTGGCCAGCATGAGGAACGACCTGAAGGAACTGTTTAAATGGTCTGAGGAGTGGTTGATGATGTTTAATGCAGTTTAATGTGAGGTCATTCATTTTGGGACAAGAAATGAAAACTTTGGTTATGAACTAGATATTGAGTGGTTGGCAGTTTCAGAAGCCGAACGGGATTTGAGAATTATTATTGATGCTGACCTTGATCTGAAGATATCTTGGTAAATTTATACAAATCACTGGTAAGACCACATCTGGAATATTGTATCCATGCATGGAGACCTCATTACCAAAAAGACATTGACTTGTTGGAGAAGGTGCAGAGAAGAGCTACCAGAATGATAGATGGTTTTAAAACTAAACCATATGAGGAGCGTTTACAGCTGCTTTAACTTACACTCACCACAATGTAATCAAGACGTTTGAGAGGGGATTTGATTGAAACTTTTAAAATAGCTAAAGGATGTCTAATTTGTAAGTCTTTGATTTCTTCTCGTTTCGTAATTCTGCTAGTACTAGAGGTCATAATTTGAAACACAAGGAACGGTTTTGTCGGGATGTGGGAAAATTCTCTTTTGGAAATAGGATTGTTGACGAGTGGAATGCTTAGCATCAGGAAGCTGTTGATTGTTCAAATGTAAATTTGTTTAAGAACAGAATTGATAGCCATCTATGATAAAATAGGGGTTCATATAAGCCTAGGCTTTCTTCCTCATGTTGTTGGGTCGCTCGTTCATGCGAACGGCCCATCATACTAAATCATGCTAAATCAAATATAGCCCACGACACATTGATAACTGGTAATTGTGTAAATAACATTTATTTGTACCTTACACAAGTGATACCATCAACCTAATCTTTGACAGTGTGAAAAGATCCCCACTGCCTGCAGTTAAAAAACAATATTTCTAGATAGGCCAATATGGTGTAAGCATATGTCTCATGTAGGCCTATGCATCTCCAAATGTTGACCTTCGTACGAAGATATCACTAAACAAATTAATCCATCAATCCAATGTTCAGTCTATTAATTAATAAGATATTTCAGATTGTATTTAATTATTAAAATATTTTCGCCATATTCCATTAGTACGTGGCTCGATTGAGGGCTCTGACACTCGTCACATATGGTACCTCTTGTGAATGAAACTAGTGTTACTGATGGCTTAGCTATAAAGTCCAACCTCTGTAGATTTTGAACAGATGTTTCTGTACACCATGTTTTGCCTGTTGGACTACCTGTTTTTCTAGGTGTACCTATTCGTCTATAATTTTGTTTGCCTACATGCATATTCATTAATGTCCCAATGTGCTCACTCTGGTAGTCCATCTATTTACTTACATTTTAGTCGACTTAATATTTGTCTATCTGTTGGACTACGTAATAGTTTACTAAATATTCTAAATATGTCTCTCTGTGCACGTGTACAGCTGCTACAATTTCTGATTCAAATAGTGGCATCATTGATCATAGGCAGCGATAGAAGCGTTGAAGTAGAGCTACATAGAGTCGTATCAAGAGATAGGAAAAGAGAGACGGAGAGATGAAGGGAGGAAACAGACCCCACTATGCATTCAAACCATATAAAAGGTATGCTCCATACTCTTGTCTCTCTCTCAATTACCTTTTGAAATCATTATTGATTATGATTTCTTATGACATGTAATCTGCTTCGTTTGTTTGTCATTATGGTATCTAATAAATTACTACTACTATTCTACATGTATCTTAACCTAAATGTACTATGAATTGTGAATTCTTGATCACTCAATTAGTATATTGAATCATCTGGAAGAAACCAAATTCAATTCCATTAAGGTTTATTATATTTCATGTGCGTTTTCGGCTGCCAGGCTGCAGGGCAGTGCAGGTAGCACACTGACCTAATTCATACATTTAGCTGTATTATGTTATATTGTGTTGTATTGGCCGGTTGATGGATGGTTGATATACTCTAAATGAATTAAGATATGCAGATGATATTGTACTTACAACACAGTCAAAGAGAAACTAAAAGAAATGCTGAACATTATAGATATACAGAGCGAAAGCAATGGCCTGTCAATTAATCTAAAGAAAACAGAATGTATGGTCGTCAATAAATATAGAAACGTCATAGATTGCGGAATAACACTGAAAGGAAATTCAATAAAGCAGGTGGAAAATTTCAAGTACTTAGGTACTTGGATTACTAATGATGGAAAATGCGACAAGGAAATAA
Organism: Enchytraeus norvegicus; assembly: GCA_034695365.1. Taxonomy (NCBI): domain Eukaryota; kingdom Metazoa; phylum Annelida; class Clitellata; order Enchytraeida; family Enchytraeidae; genus Enchytraeus; species Enchytraeus norvegicus. The sequence continues at coordinate 3,747 of JAQFZF010001391.1, read as the reverse complement.
AGACCAGAATTGTCATGGCAAAGGATACATTCTACAAACTAACTAACATCTTCCATAATCACAATATACGACTAAGCACGAAAATGAATGTCCCTAACACATATGTATATTCAATTCTACTCTCTGCTAGTGAATGTTGGACACTCTCGACAGCTATGACCAAAAGATTAGAAGCTATTGAAATGTGGTTCTATAGAAGAATTTTGCGCGTCTCTTATGCAAGACAAATAAAGAAGTTTTAAATAGGATGGCAACTACAAGAATTATATTAAATACTGTGCACAACAGGTAGATGAGCTACTTTGGTCATGTTATGAGGAATAAAGGAATAGAAAGCATAGTCATAAGTGGAAAAATAGAAGGAAGGCATTGCAAAGGCAGACAACGAATTACCTGTACAAAGTGTCTCAGTGAATGGATGAACGTTGAAGAAGTAGATATGATTAGATTTAGCTGGAGACAGAGATATTTGGAAAACCATGACCGTCAAAGCTGGGAACCGGCAGGACACCTGAAAGAAGAAGATTATGAAAGAACAGGCATAAAGTGACATTTGTTTCAAACAAAAATCCTCATGCATATTTATTAATTTGATATTAGACAAAGGATTAAAATTAGCTTTAACGCGTATATTTATGTACATACCCTAGTTTGCCATTTCTTGCTCGATAATACCCTTAATTTCCTCTCGCTTCGACACTAGGATGTTCTGAAGGGTGTCGTGTTGAGTAGGAGGGGATGGCTTCTGCGTTTTGAAGACGTCGTCTATCATCAAACGCTAGTAGCCACCCCCATGTTGATTGGTTTTCCTTTTGCGAAGGCATGTGAGGCATATCATGCCCTTTCCGAAGCATGCACGTCTAAGCCATCGATCACATTTCTTACACTGTCCCCATCTCGCACAACGTAAACAGATAACGTGACCTGGCGGTAGTGAAATCTCGCAGTCACCTGTAATATATAATATAGATTCTACAGAATGTTCTATAAAGTGCAATTTATACTAAAAATAATTACGTAATTGCATAATTCTTTTTGAATAGCAAATAAATTTGAGAGAGTATGGTTTATGATTAATAGAATAGGATAAGAAATAAACTCACCACATATTCCTGTCCCCATCTTAGCATGAGTTTTTCCTCGCTTCCTGTTGCCGCCCTTCACCTGATTTTCTTCGCAAATCTTGATTTTAGGGCCATCCCGATTTTTCTCTTTACTCTTGCGTGTCCGTGACACAATTTCTCTACCCGTCATATATATTTGGGGTTCAAGAGACGTCGCTTCCATGGATGATGAAGCTGTATTGGCGAGTATCTAGGGATATGCCACCTTGGAGAGGCATGACATTAGACGGTTGAATTCTTCATCACCTTGTAGGGATGATGGAGGGACAGGGAGGGGTGCTACCCTGCCTACCTCGACTTGAATGATTTCGGGCAATTTCCTAAAAATAACAACGTGACAGAATTATAGTTAGTTTAATAAACTAGACGTTAGCCACCGCGTAGGTGTGAAACATTGGTGAGATTTAATCAAATGTATTAATAGGTTCAAAATATGGTTTTATTACATAAATTACATAGTTTAATAAGAGAGAAAAACATACCGTCTGTCTTTGTACAATTAGCTCTTGCATTCGTTGAAGATCCTCATCTGAAAGACTATAAACATACACTTCTATATTCGACCTATTAGACTCCATTCTAACGCCTTAAAGTAGAGATGATGTTCTGCTGAAAACTTTGATGAAGCGATAGAAAGTATATGAAAACGTGGCCTTTATATAAAGGATTCTTGCTGACGTGGCAATAGCCACGTAGAGTTCAAAGTTCAACTTAGGATGAGTCATAAGGTATTTCAACATACCTAGGTTCAAAGTGTGAGTTAAAAGTCGGTCACAGTACGGTATTTCGACATACCTAGGTTCAAGGTACGAGTCATAAGTCGGTCATAGTTCAGGTCATATGAGGGCTAAAGTACAGTCATAAGTGGACCAAAGCACAGTAAAAGTAGACCAAATCACAAGTAAGTAGGCCAAAGTACAGTTAATCAGGTCAAATTACAGTTAAATAGGCCAAAGTACAGTTAACTAGGCCAAAGTACAGTTGATTAGGCCAAAGTACAGTAGTAAGTAGGCCAAAGTACAGTCAAGTAGATCAAGGTAAGATAAGCAGGCCAAAGCACAGTTAAAAATAGGCCAAAGTACAGCAAGTAGGCCAAAGTACAGTTAAGTAGGCCAAAGTACAGTTAAGTAGGCCAAAGCACAGTTAAGTAGGCCAAAGTACCATAAGTAGGGCAATGTGCAGTTAAGTAGGCCTAAGTGCAGTTAAGTAGGCCAAAGTACAGTGAATTGACCTACTTAACTGTACTTTGGTACAGTTAAGTAGGCCAAAGTACAGTTAAGTAAGTTAAGGAGGTCAAAGGTCATTGAGTGCAAAACTGTCCTGGATCGATCATATACTACACTACTTGCAACGATTCTTCAGATGTTGCCATCGATACATTGAGGCAGACAGAAGAACATGACAGTAGTCCATTGAACTCCATTGATAAAATAAATAAATAAACTGCTACAGCCAGCGCAGCTTTCAACAGCCTAATTTCCAACCAGGTTTAGGCTGTGGATGCAGCATGACATAAAAGCGGCGCAAATACATTGCCGCCTTGCAATAGCCTCTACACAATTGTAGGCCTGCAGTCCTGACATATTTGACGCATTGTCGTATTAGACTCTATAGTTGATAATATCCAAGCCTTTTTCCTTCAGAAATTTCAGATGTATGCTAGCCATCTACTCTGCGTGTGTCTCATCATAGGCATAAATGTCAGGAACCGTTCAACTGTGTAGCGGCATAGGCTAGCAGCTTGCTATGTTATTTAGCTAGCAGCGAAATTAGCAGCTAGCAACAGTTATTTAGTTAGGCCTAATTGTAGGCCTAGTTGAAGTAGTTTTACTATTAAAATACAGGCTATATTCAAACTGCTGCAGTACCGGTAGTAGTAGCGAAAAATTTACCAACTATCGCGTGTTCGGGCTTAGTTGGGCTTTAAAAGAAATCTTAGTTTAAAAAACCGTCTCCTTTCAGCTGAGCCTAATTCAGAGTTGGGCCTGATGCTGCAGCATGGATAGCACCTACCTTAATCCGCACTGATTAGAGGCTGTTATTAAAGATTTAAACTGTCTAAAAAAATTAATGCATTTAGCTGTTTATCCGAAGCTCAACCAGTTGCCAGGTTCAACGTATCCATGTTCTACACATAGGGTAGGGTGGGGCCCGTAACACTATCAGAGCGGCAATATTTTGACCGCTACGCTATAGGTATAATTTTGTTGAAACCTATCGACATTTAAGCTCAGCCCGACGAAGAATTGACGGGTTGAGAGGGGAGGAGCGAGAGGAGCTTCAATAAGAGCCGAAAACAGAGCTGGCAATTGCATTGAGACCATCTTATCAAGTCTCGTCCATGCATGACTGCTAATGTGTTCGAGAGTCGCTGTCACATCAGGCCCATTATCAGGGTATAATACATAAATGAAATTGTTTTAAATTATTGACCTTAGAATCTATTGCTTGATTGATTGATTTGTTGATTGATTGATGATTGAAGGCTTGCTTGCTTGATTTATTGATTGATTGATTGATTGTATGTGGTATAGGCTATGATTTACATTTGTGCAAATTCTGTTCCGATTGAATAAAATGAAATTACTTAGATAGTGATGCAGATGTACTATACACAGGCGCG
>JAQFZF010001390.1:0-14197 GCA_034695365.1 Enchytraeus norvegicus | reverse complement strand
AGGTGGTGGTTGTAGTAGAAGAGTAGGTAGTGGAGATTGTGAAGGGGCAGATGGGGTGGGATTGTGTAATGGGCAGAGCCAGGTGTGTGTGTGCTGTTTGGTTGATTGAAGTCCTGAGCATTGTCTATAAGTACCCACTGACTGCTGAGAGTGGTGTGGGATATATGGTGACATTCAAGACCTATCTGTGACTTGAAGAATATTTTTTTGTGCAAACAGGGCACATGTAACTGATGTTGTCGGTATCAGATGTGTGTTTGTTTTTGTTTGTCTGTTTGTTTGTTTGTTTGTAATGAGGACCAGGGTTGGCCTCTATATTCCCTGCAAGGATTAGCACAGCCGCCATCCACCGACGGGGATCCCGTGGATGGCCCTCCCAAAAAACAGGAGATAGGCCCATTTCTGGGCGGGAAAGAAGTCGTAAATTGAAGCTGGCAAGCCAGCTGGCATCCCCACCACGAGCAGGCTGTGACATTAGGGACAATTAGATCTTCTCTTTTCACTGAGCGAAGATGGGACCTTATATGGGCACATGTATCAAAAGCAACCAATATGTAGAAAGAATATCAGGATATTTTACCCACCTGTAACGATTTTCTTGACTTCGTATGGCACGGAGTAATCATCCTCTATGTTAGGCACGGGTGAGACACAGGCTCCCAGTAGATCAGCTGACTCTGCCAACTGGTTCCTCAGATCAACCGGGTCACAGTACTCATCTAACAGACGCGGCTACACAACAACAACAACATGACAACATCGAGCACCCAGTAGATCAGCTGACTCTCATCCAGTAGTCGTGGCTGGTCAACAACAACAACATGACAACATCAAGCACCCAGTAGATCAGATTTCTGATGTCCACTGGGTCACAGAACTCATCCAATAGTCTTGACTGTGTAAGGGGTAACGACAAAAACAATGACTGAACATAATTTTAAAAAACTTAGAAGCCTGCACAGCATGTTATCACACAGTGTATCAAATCTGAACGTTCAGTGACAACGCCAACTAACAAATAATTATCAGACAGGTCTTCAATCATAACTAGAAGTTCTCCTACTAAATGATTATTCCCTGCCACTAACATTCCATTGTCTCTGATATCGACTTCAGATTAGGAATCGAACGTTAAATTATTTATACTCATTACATGGTATTGTTATTGAACTACCAAAGCATCAGTTCTAGAAACTTGAGGATTAGCACTAATCTACGACAATTTGGTAATCCTAGTAACGGCGGTCCTAAATTATTCATTAGGTCTGATTTTTATTTATTTACACAAATAGTACACATTAAAGGTAGGGTTAGGTATGGATTAGAGTTGGGGACTAACCCTAAGCCAAACCCCACCTGACATTAACACAATAGTTGAAACAGATATGACACAGGCAATGAATTTCTAGCTACAGTAATTATATGAGACCGTCATTGCCAAGATTACTGACAATTTGCTATATTAAATGTACTATTGATGAATTACTGATATGAATTGCATGATTGAATCATTTATTATTTGATTCATCAATTAATTTACTGATTGATTGATTGATAATAACCGGTGTAGCAGCAGGGTCTGGTCCAATATTTTCACAGATTGCCGATATCTCATGGGGCCCCCTCCCGGGTGATTTCAAATCCTCTGCCCCACCCTTGGGGCTAAGACTCCCCTTTTCTGAGAGCTCCCGATGACTAGCACCACCGCGGTGGGAACCCTTGGGGCTCTGAAGAGAATTGGGGCCATGAGTGTGACCCATCGGGTTTTGATGGGAATTATGGCCCACAGGGCTATGTAGAGAATTGTGGCCTTTTGGGCTCTGAAGGGAATTGTGGGTCGTAGAACCCTGATTAGAATTGTGGCCATGGTTATGGCCCATGGGGCTCAGTATGTGCCCATGATGTGATTTTCCCGACGTGTTAACATGTTGTCCGTGGGATGTGTTAACGTGATATCCGTGGCTATGTGGTGAACAGCAGTGTTGTCCTGAATGATGATCTCTTGACCCCTCAGCGAGAGATCTAAAAGTATTTTGAGCCTCTGTGTCATGATTGGAGTGAGAAGAGAGGCTGATGCTTGATTGATATCTAGTTGGACTCTTAGGCAACAGTTCTTGGACGCTGGTGGATTTAGATGTGGTGGATCCGCTGCAGAATTCTCCGCGAGATGATTGGGTTCCAGAAGAGTGGTTCTTCTTCACTCCGATCCCTAAATGCTATAAAATAAAATATAACATGCAATGTAATTGGATGAGTAGATTAGCACATCGCTTGACTGTCCCGCCTCGGGTTCCATAGGATCACGATGTAAATATGATGGCAAACCTTCTGCCAAAATGCATTAATTAATTAAATCTAATTGTAAATGTCCACAGTTACAGTGTCTATAGAGCACTACATTAGCAAAGATAAAAATTGGAAAAACTGTTACCATATAAGATAAGGAGCGTAAATTTATATAAATATATAGTAGTAGTTTCAAAAATCAATTAAAGAAACTTTATGTTAATAAATATTAGTTTCCGTATGTGTAGTTAATGTAGCTTATATTACGATTGAATTTATAATTTTTTGTTTGTTTGTTTTTTCAGCTAAAGTACACTAATAACTTATACGTGTATATATTATATGTCTCTTAGATTGCAACTTATCTGATACATAATTATATTGTATGACAGCTTGACTTTCTGTTTCCATCACGTTTCTGAACTGTACAACCTTGCAAAGGCATCACAGGTTTCATATTTTATTTGTCTAATTTTATGTTATCCCTTTTATGTTCCCCATTGATGTAACCTCACAGAGCCTCGGCTCTTTTGTGTCGCCCCTTTTGCTTTATTGTTATATAACTGCACTTGTATATTACACGAACTATAAATGATTATGTTGCAATAAACAAATATTTAAAAAAAACATAAATCTGTAAAGCTAAGTTTAACGTCTGTTTCCGTATCCAAGGATGCTGTCAGAGACAGAACCCGGCGGAGACTCGAACCTGTGGTCTACTGCTAATCAGGCAAGGACGCTACTAACTATTCCATTTGATCCGGACAAAGTTTTGTAACTTAAAGTTTAAAGCCGAATTTAACGTCAGTTTCGCGGCCTGACGGCTCCATCAGTGACGGGTGAGCCCTGGGATTCGAATCGTGAACCTATGGAACCCGAGTTCTCCACCGATGTGCTACTAGCTCAACTTATCTATATATCTATGCAGTTTATTAGAAGGTGGAGGGGGGGGTAGGATGGTGGGGGGCAGTGCTTGTTTGTGGTGTATTTGCACTGTGCTGTGTTGAACGGATATTTGATCTGAGAAAGTTAATTAACTTCCTCATATCGTCATATCGCTCCAGATTGTTTATATTCTTGATTTGATTTGATTAGATTAACCGAGTCGTTTTACATAGAGCAGTAGTACTCAATAATATTAATAATAATGAGCACATAAATAAAGCGCCGCTCTATTCAAAATGCCACAGTGCCGCTAATTGGACAATGAGGAGTCCAGTAGCCCTGCAGCCCCACAACCGGTTTGACAGCGTTTGGCTATCAAACCGTAGTATGGAAGAAATTGTAAATTGTAGTATGGAATTTGATCGACCAATTGGTCTGTAACTCAGCAATCACACGAACTAACTGCCAATTTTCTCAAGTCTCCACTGCCGTATCTGCTGTAGTCGCCGCATTAGTTTAATAGGATTTTAGTAAGGTCATCATGACAGATGCACGGCGTTTACATATAATTATCAGCGGCATAGCGGGACACTTTGATGTCAAATTTATGTATGTTGTGTGAATAACGGGCTATGCTATTATAAGTGGAGCCGTTGTTAACGCACAGAGCCGTTGTTAAAGTGCACAGTGATAGTTGAGTTACAGAGATCTGTCGCTGTTTGGTGTTGGATAATATTGGCATTGAAAACCATCCTCACTTGTTCTGATGTAGGTGCGTATAATGTTAACTCACTGCTAATTTATAATGGGATCCGATATAATAATTCCCTTAAACCGTTACGCGTTACGCAGTGATACAGTATAATGATTGAGACTACAGTGCTCGGGTTGGTTGTCTATAATTGTCTTCGTCATATGACAGTATCTATGTGTGAGTCATTGTCATGTGCTTGGAAAAAAATCTGGCCAGTAGATCTGCTGAAGCAGAACGGAGGCCCAATTGAGTGGTGGATTAGCGGGGAGCCCCCCCAAAGAAAAAAATCACATTTGTGAAATGTGATTTATAAAGCCTTTTATCAAAGGCCTTTCACTAGTTAAGTTAATAAACGCAATAATCTCTCACTCATTTCACTTAATCATCTGCTACTCATTGAAGTATTACTTGCTGCACGCCATGATTTAGTCAGACTGACCATTGAAGTTGGTTCGTGACTGATTCTCCTGCGTTGTTTAAATGGAATGTTCGTAACTCATCTTCTCCTATTCATTCTTTTTGCCTAAATTAATAAGAGAGCTTCTCTAAAGCGTCGATCTGAAGAGTTTTACGTTAAACCATAAATATTGTCTGGAACTCGACGTATTACTAGTACTATGACTTTAATGTAAGTCTGTAGAATTTGTTAAAGTTTTTTTGGCATTTATGAATTGATCATTATTATGATTTGTTGCCTATCTCTTTACCCTAATAATTTATTAATTAATTTATTATATCTAATACACTAATTATTATCAATTTTCTGCTCCACTAATTATTATATCTAATACTAATTATTATATCTAATACACGTAATTATTATGCAGTTATACAACCTTTTAATGTTGTTTAACATTGTATTATAGATTATGAATGTTGCCCACATCCTTGTGATACTGTATTACGCTTATTCTGAAACCAATCATATGTTTTTGATTTGATCCTTTGTTGGTTAATTATTTTCACGAATCAATTTTCTGCTCCAGTTTAACCGAATTTTATATCCATGCCTTAATCATAGAGTGATGGAAATAATTCATCGTGGCCTGGTTTAGTGATTAATGGACATCCACTTATACTGTTTCAGTACTTCATCGGAACTCGTGTTGGAAAATCGGTCATAGAAAGCTTTCGCCAACCCGCCTTGGGTGCTTGGCACTTTTTTAATTAACATGTTTAACGATAAGAGCGTTAAAAATAATATTTAATTTAATAACAATCTTACATATTTTTGGCTAAGTTTTGTAACTAGGTGTTTCAAAGTTTTGTTTTGTGATTTCTAGATGAGGACGTATCTGGCTTTCGCTAAATAAAATCGTTCATGACTGCGATTATATGGATTCTGTTAAGATAGATAAGAGTGGATTCTGTGATGATGATTGGCTTTATTTGGCACATTTAATAATCAGGTGAAAACCTAGAATGGTTTCACTGTAGAGACAGCAATGTCTAAACAAATCTGTAAAATTAGAGCCTAGTGCATAATCAAACAGTCGAATTATTTTTATTGGAGTTTTTTGGTCTAGATTCCAGCCAGTCAAAGTTGAAAGCTCATTAGTTAATATCCTGAAGGATTATCGAATAATTACGTAGTGCTGCTGATTTTATATTGATTAACCCTTTTAGTAGTCACAATTATCTGGTATAATTATGTATCAGTTAATAACACACCAAGGCGTGATTTATGATTAATAAGCAAAGCTGATGTGTAAAATACTTAAAATGCTGGTTCAATTGACATCCATTAATTATGGAAAAAGATTGAGAAAATGCATTGTATTATGTATTTATTCTGTTTCATTATATCGATAGATATGCTTTTCAGAGAAAAATATACAATTAATATTGAGCAAATTAGCAAATTAAATGTTTTCAAAATTTTCGTATTTCATTTAAATATATAGGCCTATCATATGCCAGTAGTCCGTCGCCATGTGCGTCAATGACGGACAGACACTTAATTATAATTGATAAACAGCGCGCATACACTCACGCGTTAATAATTTTTCTCATTTATGGCTCAATGTTAATACATTTCGCACTGTCAATTCTTATTACTGTTTTGAACATTAAGCGGTTTACACAATCAAGTTTCCGCAGAAAATCTAACGACTTTTCCAGTTATCGCTTGACACGAATGGGCAGTGGTCAGCTTACGCCCACGTAGTTAACCCGGGGCGGCCGGACTCCCCGAGCCCGGGGAGGGTTCGTGGGGTCAGCGTGGGGCGGGGGCGATATATCCGGCCGAGCAACGCTGATAAATGATTTAGGTAGAAATGTAAAATATGAAAAATGAATCATTTGATCTACAAGGTCATGATATTGGTATTGACAGTATAATTGCAGTTTGATTGATAACAACGTTACTATCGTTAAAAAACACAACACATTTCAATTTAAACTACCATTTTTACCGACGACATCAGGCGCCAGCTATATTGATATAAACGAATTTATCAATTTATAAACCTATGGTTGTATAACTTTAAGTCAGATGTGCATAGTAAGTGTCACGGACGACGGTAGCACAATTAGCACTCGGATTGTTACTTTTGCCGCAGTTTCTTATGTTAGATTATCTGCATTATGGTTCAGAAATTAGTCGAAATAAGTGAAATAAGCGTTAAATACAATAAATAGTTTTTAGTATATCTGGGTTACTAGTAAACACGAGCTTTGTGTTGTAGCAGGATGCTGACGTCATCTACGGCTGAGGAAGCGGCCGTTAAACTTTATTTGTGTCGTCATTGCAATGTTTGAATATGATCAGAAATCAATTCATGACATATTAATTGTTGTAAATACTTTTCTTAGAATAAGGCACTGTAATGATCGAATTTATTATTTTAATCACATTTCAAGGATATATGCGAGAACAATAATAGTGATGAGGAAGTATAGAAACATAGATTTGGAAAAAGTTGACAAGTTTCATTTTCATGACACAAGGTCGCTTTTGATTTCACAGAACAGGAAAAAATGTATCATACAATAGTCAGAACCTCTGCTTTATGACTGCATTGTAACATACGTCCTCTATGTGAACAGCTGTACCAGTCACATCAATCGCATGATTTATGTACTGTCAAATTATGTGCTTCCTCCCACCACATTACAAACATTACATGCTAAAACTTTGTTAACTGAATTGTCACCAGCTGTGGCTTTTTTATTGTCAAATCGGACCATGGCCAATTTTATGAATAACTGCCTTGTTTACTGCAAGGGCATCAAACAAATAATTTGTTAATATTAATAGAATTAAAACCTTCCAAGTAGGTAGATGGTAAATATCCATGCATGAGTATAATTATTAACAAATTGTATGGTAAAAATGCATTAATGCTTAATTAAATTAAGATTGTCGTTTATAACTGTTCGCTTGAATAGAAGTGATTTGGATTGTCCTGCGAAGTTGAACATTATTTGATAAACATTACTTTACACACTTGTGTACGACACGTAGCAACAACATTATAGAAACTGACTTATTAGCCTTCCGATGCACACCTTATTTTACACCCTACAATGCACACCTGGGGTGCAATGCACACCTGGGGTGCAATGCACCCCAGTCTATAAAGTCTAAATAATCTTCAGATTACATGTCCATAGTGGACTTTATTAGTTTCTGACACATAGAATCTGATATATCTGATATATATATACATACAACAAGTATTACTCGTATTATATACCTAGCATTTTCTAATCAATTTATAGAGAGTAAATAAACTGCTAAGGCTAAAATTCATAGAATACACCTTTATCAATAGGTAGGTATGAGTGTGTTTAACGTCAAGATTCAGAAGCCCAAAGGGCTTCTCTTCAAGACGGCTCAACACAATCGAGCACTACCGTCACAAAGATTGGTGTAAGCTTATTGCAGCTTTACTCCACACAAAGTGCCCGGCAGTCTATTACAGATCATCGTCAGAGTCGTCAAAAATAGAAACATTAACTCAAAACTACAACTGATTCCCTTATTAAACATCAAATCTTCATTAAATAGTGGTATCTACTAAAAAGCTCCGATTGACACTTACTCAATTACAGAAAGTACATTATAGTCTTTAGAATAGAAGAATGATATGATAGAAATTCTTACAAATATCTAAAATGAGATTGAGAGATACTTGTAAAGGGAGAGATATTGAATTTATCAAAAGTTGATAAATACTCATTTATAGGATGTACTGTATGTATGTAATATGTATGTAGCCTATTTAATGTATTTTTGTATATGTATTTGAAAAGTACAGTATTATCATACTACATGTATACAAAAGTTTCTCAAACTTTTAACAGTATCAGCTACAACAACAATAAGAGTGTTACCGTCGTCCAAGACAACATCGAGTACTATAAAATATAATTCTAATCTGAATGACAATAGTAGCCTACTTACCTGTTCATACAGTTGGGCTCGTTGAAGTAAGGCATCATAGTCTTGAGAATTTCTCTCTATCACGTCATTCAAATCATCCAACGCTAGCAGACTCTCTCCACAGGCGACTAGTAAAGCTGCGCGAGACTTCATAGCAGCAGCACTGGAAGGATCTAACTTTAGTACCACTTCTAGATCTTTCAGAGCCAGAACTGCAGCGAATATAGAAACAATATTTTTCAGTTAACTTCAAACCAATGCTCTTCCAAACGGCAGGTCCAAGGCACTAATTCATACACAGTCTACACTTTCGCTCATTAATGAGCACACCATTAATCAACCCAGCAAGTTGATTGTTTAATAGTCCCTTCACCAGGGCTTTGGCTATAACACACGTAAAGTGATGCATTAATTCAAGGAGAATTATAACTTCTGAGGTGGTTTTAAATTGCCTTCCTCAGTGACTATGCAAGTCAACTCCTATGAAACACGTGCAGCTTTGGGTTGGTGTTTTCTTTTGGGTCCTGGATACAACATTGGTATTTTCAGTTATCTGACTTTAATTTAGGGCTACTATTAATGTTATCCGGCTTAGTGATGACTGCACTAAGAATCAGTCAAGTAATAGGATAAAAATCGATATAGTTTTACCATTAACTTTATAGCCTAATTATCCTGAGATTTCAAGGATAACATACAAGGACGTTATCTTATGCTGATCCTCACTCTATATGGAACATATACTTATATATTACGACTCCAACGTTTTGAACGGTGTAACCCCTGCTATAAGTTGTGATACTTTTACAGATATCAACAGGTCACCTAATAGTGGGATAACTGCAAAGCCCACAAAACGGGTATCGCTATGATGTTGTTGTTGCCTACCCGAGGATCAGCCGTGGTGCTGATCCCCTCTATCTTCGTCCTTGGGATCGCGATGATCAGCGTGGATAACGACTCTAAAGGCTACCGCAGCTCTGGCTGAGCTTTGTACCGAGTCCGGCCGTGTTGATAGGCCTATATCTAATGAGCTATTTACAGCTGATGAAGTGACTCTGGTCGCTACATCATCATCTCTGGCTGTTACGTCAGCATCACTGGTCGCTACGTCATCATCAATGGTCGCTACGTCATCATCAATGGTCGCTACATCATCATCACTGGTCGCTACGTCATCATCACTGGTCACATTACTTATAGTTGCTCTTCCATTGAATGCTATGATTAGTCAGTTAGCTTAGCTGGTCCAGCAGCTGACCAATGACGTGGTATAATGACATAGTAATTCTACTAACTTAGTGTTAGGAATCGGACGTTAACATTGATTGGTTCCTCTCAGTGGTAATGAATTTTCGATATTTTTTTGTAGATTGAATGTTACGTCAGAATTGGCCGTCGAGCCCACATGTTGGAGTATAAATCAGGCATTATAGACTGTATGCAGTGTACGTTATTAGAGTAGATGGACCTGACAATGAAATTGGCGGCATTCTGTTCTGTTGTTATACGAATTAGCAATACCACAAACTATCGCGTAAAGCGATAGTCGCATGCTTGCATAAGTATTATGTAGTCAAAAAAGGTAACCTTATTAGTATAGAAATAGGATTAATAATATATAGAAATAAAAGTAAAATACAACGGATATCAACTTACTAATATAATAAATCATCAGAAAATACGCAAATAGTCCACGTTGAGAATATTATGATGTATGCATGCAATTTTGCATGCATTGTAATCGTAAATATAAAATGATTGTGATAAGTAGCCTACTTATATTTACAAATCATGAGTGATAAAACCTCTTTTATTTAGGATGATGTAGATAAGATGTCTATGCCAGTAAGCATCCAGTAAAGAATCTTCCAGACTCACCGCAGTATTGAGATCACTCAAAGCAGCGTCAATCCTACCAAGCTTCAATACAATATAGGCCTAATATCTATCAATAAATCAATAAGTATATTTGAAAGCGCCACTCTATGCAAAATATCACAATAGCTCTCAGTGGCGATGCTAGGATTTTTGTTCAGGGGAGCACGGAATGTTTTTCAGACACATTACACATATAAATACTATACGTAACTAACACTAAAATACGGGCTGTGGACACGCCGTGCAGCAGCCTGGCTGGTGCCTTATTCCATGCAAAACGGTTAAAAAATTCAAGAATCAAGAATTTAAAAAAGTTTATATAAACAAATATGAAAAAAAATCTCAGGAGGAGCATGCGCTCCAGCGCTCCATAGCTGACGACGCCACTGATAGCTCTAAATAACAATGTAGTAGGGCCTTTATACAATATTAGTCGTGTAGAAAATAATATATAATAAATAACGTTCAACTTCATAGGAATAAATATTGCTAAAGCCTATTAAAATATTAAGTCTCTACGTTATTAAGTATAAGTGACTACAAATGGGAGAAATGCTAAATAAATTACCTTTCTGTATATGGCCCCACGCCTGCAGTAGTCATAAGCAGTCGTTGGTGTCTCGGGATTCTCAATCTCTTCTGTCAACATCTTCACTTCTCTCTCTAAGAGCTGCAAAAAGTAAATAAAGTTTCCCAGAATTCAATGAAGTATTAATATTAAAACCAAATTCATAGCTTAGCCTACAGTCAAGGTATCCTATATTAACCTATTTCTTTATTGGACAATCACTGATTTTAATTAAGTCTAATTCGCTCACATATGGCTCTCAATCTACATTAATGTTAAAGTACACTTCATTGATATTACAGTTGGTATTAATAATTTATTTCTAAACATATGCTCATAGCAAAGAAATCGTAAAATGTATAAATATTTGACGAATTTATTGTACATAAATCAATCTCATAAAGCACTATTAATTAAAGTGACTATTCCATATGAAATTTATGCTAGGCTACCGGTACCGGGTATTGGTAACGATATCTACTAAATCAAATAGTCTACTACACAAACTATATAATGCTGAACACACCACTATATCTCTGTCAGTCATCAAAGCTTCATTCATGACAGGAGTCAGAGCGATATCCGTTCTCTGATAACTCTCATCAGAAGCCTCCTCAGCTCTACAAAGAGACAGGATATTTAAGTACCAGGTATTCTATCCCAAGTGTGATGATAGAGTAGGTTACAACATAGTGAGGTGATATATTACCGGTTTTTTTTCTTTTAGATTTATTAGACACCGAAAAGGGTCGGACATTAGACAACCCTGTCAGATCTACTGTTTACAAATTAACTGTGACAAATAACAGTAAACATCAAATAGTATACATATTGTCCTAATATCATCGTCAAATGATGAAACTGACGTTAAACTCAAAGTTAGAAATGTCAAACAATAACTAGCAGGGGGAGTCAAAATATATGAGAGAGGGATAGGAGATTTTGTCTTTCTATTTATAACTCTATTTCAAAACTCTACTGTTAAAATTCAAGCAAATCGGCGAGTAATAAAAAGTAGTTATACAAGATTAGTGTGGATGCTTCAGGTTTTAATTAGCTTATCAAAATGCTGTATTTATAATATTAAATTGTTTAAAATTAAATTAATTAAAGAACAAAATTAGTAACAAACTGCAGATTTAGTTTGATGTTGCTGCTGCCCACATATGGCGTTACGGAAGGAGGCGTAGGAGGAAACACCTTATCAAACCACTCGTTCCATATGCCTCGGACCCACTCACGATCATTGGTGTCCTCGCCCATTGCACTGTACAGAATCAATGTAAACATACAATTACAGAAATAAATACAATAATTGATCCTACTTGAAAATGTCAGTACACAAAACTAAATAAATTGCAGAATGTCTAAAATGACAGAGTTACTACACCAGTAATACGGTTAATATCTGATGATAACAAAATATAGGCCCAATATAGGCCCGACATATAGTAAATCATGCATATAAGATCCACATCTCAGGTAATGTACTATGAATTAAACATTGTATAGTTTACATGAGCTCAACTCTGTTATAAAAAATTAAAACTGAACCTTTTGTCTTCTTTGTATTGAACAAAGTTCAGTTTGTCAGGAATACTATCCTGTCTTTTACACCTTACAAGTCTGCAACACATAAAATAATATACACCATAAGTGATCATTATAGAAAGCTGTTTATATATTTATTTAGCTACTTTTTTCGTTTAGTTCCACACATGACATACCGCATATGTTTACAAAATTGCTTATTCTATTTTTCTCCAACACTCAATGAATAGTTGTACCTGCTGTTACAGTAGATCTAAATTACTATTGGTGACTGAACTATTACGATTGGCCAACACATTGTTTGCATTCTTTTTAAGCAGAAAAACAAGATTTAAGTTTCTTCAAAACAGGCATTGCTTTGGCGAGTATAAAACTATAAATGACTAAAATTGTAGTCAGTTATTAGTTAAAAATAACTAAAATATTATAATTATTTTGTCCACTATTTTTGGGGTTGGATTTTTGCCTTCTTTGGATTGATTTCAAGTATATTGCTGCTGCCATTGAGTTGGTGTAAATAAAGAGTATACAACCACATTACTATTAAATATACTCGTATTATGAAGTTATGAGATAGGCAGATCAATGTTTAAATTTGCGAGAATTATTGAAGTCTATTTGGAAATATCAAACATACTGCGGAACTTTTATTCGATGTTTATTGAAGGTAGGAAGAAGAGCAGGACATGACATCGTTCGTACTAGAGATGTTCCTGTGTTTTCTTCGTATAGCAGACATTGCATGACATCATCCACACGAGAGAATATCTTTTTCTTCGTTTTATCTGTTCTCGACGTTTCACTGTAAGAAAATTAAAAAACATTTTAGAGTTATGAACTAGTTGAAATAATATAAAGATAAAGCCGAATTCAACGTCAGTTTCGCGGCCTAGCGGACTACATCGGTGACGGGCGAGCCCTGAGATTCGAGCTGTGAATCAATGAAACCTGAGACGGACAATTGAAGTCGGACAATTGAATTCAGACAACTCAACTGATGTCTCAGTCGATAGCACATTCTCTTCGATCTATGTTCAAGTATGATCTGGTGGTATAGAACTGCTTGCAGTTGCATAGTCTGCTTGAGCCGTTCCTGATATCGCCTTCTGGTGAGTTACCGAACGCTAAATCCTCATTGTATTGTATTGTATTGTACATTGTTAAATTACAGTATTTCAATCGATATGCTTATATAAATTTGTAGAGAGTGACATACACTTTGTCATAATTTATAATGTGACACGAGCGACAAGATATTACAATATTAGATGCTAAAATCTGGTGTGTTAAACCTGCATAGATAACAAACCTTTTATCACCTATCACCACATGCCCATTTTCAATGTCAGTGTGCTTTATCCTGGACTCGTATTTCTCGTCTACATTCAAACACATACATATTTTATTCACAGCGTAAAAACGGATGCATATGGATATTCATTGATAATCATGTTGCCACATGCTGGGGCGTCAACCATGGGGGGGATGGGGGGATGCATCCCCCTCAACTTTCGTGCAAGGTTTTTTTTGGGGGATGCAGCCCCCAATCCCCTCCATGGTTGACGCCCCTGCATGTTGCAAGATGAATATCCATATGCATCCGTTTTTATGCTGTGAATAAAATATGTATGTGTGTGAATGTAAAAAGAAGTCACCCCCCCAAGAAATGGAAAAATGAATGAAATATTAACAAGAAGCAAAAACTATTTAAGGTCATTTCGTTCGACTGCAGTGCCGACTTATATATTGGCTGTGAATGACTGTTGGTATGAGTCGATTGTCGGTCCGTACCAACCACCTCCTGAAAATTTGAAATTTCAGACGTCATGGTATCAAAGATTTCCCTGGATTCACATCGATTCAAGGATGAATACAGTTCTCTGTT
>JAQFZF010001389.1:0-14199 GCA_034695365.1 Enchytraeus norvegicus | reverse complement strand
TACAGAACCACTCCGAGCTGAAGGGTCAGTTTTCTGATACCTGCTGTATACCCAACAATACCTGGTGCAGCAGAATTATTGAGTTCTGGCGAAACCTAATGACTTTCAAAAACTGCTTTCATTTTCTAACCGTTATGTATGAGTCTTGTTAGTACATAATATTATACGTGCCAACAGTATTTTCTGCAATGAAGTTGATAAAAACAGAAACGGCAATAGCTTCACTGACTGTCATCCGAATAAGTAAATAACTATCGTGACAACTCATCTCCAGCATGACATAGAGATATTGGCTTCAACACATCAGAAGCAAAAGCCACACTAGCTGCTGCGTAAGTATCGAAGCGCACTTGTCTACTGTTTCTAACTGGTGCTGACGTTGACAAGCTGGAAAATGTAAAGATTTTGTAGAAGACGTTACGATGAATCTTTTGCTATTATTGAGTACCGGTACTCAGTATTACGTTTTGAGAGTCGATTTATTTCGGTGATAGCTGTTACCGTACTTGTTGTAAGTTGCTGATTACAGTTATTACTATTATTGAGTACTTTCTATATCTATACTGAAAATATTATTGATAGTACTATATATTATATATATTGAAACTTGATAGTGTTATATATATATATATATATATATTATATTATATATATTGAAACTTGATAGTGTTATATATATATATATATATATTATATTATATATATATATATATATAATCCGTAATATATATATGCAATCCGTGAAGTCAACAGATCTCTGTGAAATTTACCAGTAATATTGAACAATCAATTCAACCAATTTCGATTGGATATCCTTGAAAACCAGAAAGTTATTGATAGATATTTGAATATGACAGTGATAGACTAACAGTGAAAAAGCTGGCGTTATTTAAGATTATGAATAATATATTTCAATGCAACGAAATATAACAAAAAGATTAACATAAAAAAGTCATGTGAGTGTCAAGAAAGAAGGAAGAGTGAATACTACTATTAATGGAACCAAGATTGAGCAGGTAAAGAGATTTAAATATTTAGGACACACAATGGCAGAAGATGAAAGATGTGAAACTGAAATAAAGTGTAGGATTGAGCAGACAAAAGTCTTTAATAATAGGAAAGATTTCATACTCAAATATCAATAACTGTCTTGTTTTGAAAGATTTCCGATCGAAATTTGGTGATGTTGGCTAGAATTGAGTGTTCCATATTAATGATAAATTTCGCAGGAATCGGCTTTAAAGAGGGGTCATTTTAAAGAATCAGAATAAAGATCCAGATATCCCATATTGGCCGTGCGTCTAGCATCCCCTGCGTGCGGAAAGCTCTCCAGATTCGTCATTTTTCCATATATATTGCCCAAAATTTGTGAAAATATATGAAATTGACAGACTTAGTGGAGCTCCAAACGGCGAAAGAATTGGTCATTCCATTCTCAAGTTATTCACATTATTATATGGGTGTAGTTTTTTATGAGACAGTAAATATGAGACACATAATTATAATATATGTGTAGTATTGTGCACGGTATATTTAAATATATCTATATTTAAGTTGAAATATATCTAAATATACATGTAGGTCTATGTATATATAATATTGTATAAGTTTTAAATAAATAATATTCAGAAGAAAGTTACATGTAATCTTTTTGTTTCGAGTTGCATTTACCCGCGAAGGTTGCGAAAAAAAAAGTTTACCCTTTGCCTGAAAAGGTTGGGAACCACTGTAACCTCTCAGGTCAACGTCCGTTTTGGGAGCTAAAGTTGTTGGCTGTAGAGATCCGGATGTGAACTCCCAACCTCTTGGCTGGCAAGTATGCTACAGTATGTGGGTCATTATCTGGAACAATCTGAATTTAATATCTATGCCTGACGTGAAACAGAATTAAATGTTTATTTACGTTAGTTTGGCGACCGAATGGCTATATCAGTGACGAGCTAGCCCAGGGATTCGAACCGTACACCTATCGAACTCACTTCTGACGCTTAGACATGGCGCCATTTGCCTGGCCGTGTAATATATATGCACATTCATTATTGAAGGCTATTTATTGCTATAAGGTTTAGAGTGCGCTATATAAAAGTCTTTTATTGATTGATATTAATTGACTGATTAGTACAGTAGACTACATGTAGACCAAAATGCATTAATAAGCTTATAATTTTCTATGTTGGCTTACAATTAACAGGCTTAACTTATAGGCTTATAGTTTTATTATACTTGAAAAAGTTGAATTACCTCATTAGTGTTGGTTGTATATTACAAATTGTGTTTAATGTTTGATCATGATTGAAGTACGGTAGTCCAGGAGTCAGTTTAAGGGCCTGTTGTAATTATACCGCCTGCTTATATATTAGTCAAGCCTTGAGACTTCGTCAGTGTGGCTAATTAGTACATGAATTTGCTTTTAACTTAAAAGGCAAATAAACAATACAATACAATATCAAATCAAATCAAGTAGCGATTTAACGTCCGGTTCATCATCTGACGACGATATCAGGGACAATCAGATGCTACCGATATGATTAGAATGGTCATAGTTTATCCTTTGTTTGTAGTTTTCACATTGCGAAACTTTCGCCTCTCTTTGCCGTCTAGACAGTTAGACGATTCAAGGATTGTCTTACAGTACTTGTGATTTCTTAACTGCGTTTGAGTGAACCAGTTAGTAGTGCCTACAAGTGTTGTTGGAGACGTCCCTGATTTCGTCGTCAGATAATGAAACGGACGTTAAACGGACGTAGCACTCGCCAGAGAAGAGAAATGCAGCTAGCTAAAGGCTGCAAATAGGCGTCGCTAATGGGTATTGAACTTGTGCTTTCAAATCTAAAATACCTCCGTGCGAATACTAGTTCAAACAATTTTACAATCATACATTAATTTTTCTTTCTTATATTTTCACACATAACATATGCACATGCTAGTTTCCTTTCTTAGTTGTTGTTCATTCTCTCATCCGTTGGCTTATTGATGCTGAGCGAGTGACTGATTGATTCGTCACTTGATTGATTGATTGACTGATAGATATATTTATTGACTGACTGACTGATTGATTGATTGATTGATTTAATACAATGGAACCTAGTAGGCCCTATGTGAGAGACAGTTTATATAACGATTAATTTGTAATAATCCTAAGTGCTGTGATGATTATTTGACTGATTGAATGATTTATTGAATCTTGTAACAGTCCTACGTGCAATTTTGAATGTTTGATTGATTGATTGATTGATTGATTGCAGTGGAACCTAGTATGCAAGAGGGACAGTCTAAAGCGTTTAACCTCTACCATCAATTCCCTAGGAATTGTCTTGGGTACAATGTTCTTCACCCCCCTCATAGACTATTTTGGGCGGCGCCCCATGTTTCTAATCAACCAATATCTAATGGTAGGGGTGGGGGTGTGGAACGCCTTCACATATAACTACTACGTGTATTGCGTCGTGAGGTTCCTAGCTGGATTCATTAGACCTGTGAGTTATCAATTAATCAATCAATAAATCAATCAATCAATCAATCATTCAATCAAAAAGACAATCAAACAATAAATCAATCAATCCTGCTGTGATCATTTAATAACATAATTATTAATATTAAATGTTTGTAATCATTTATGAAAGCCTTACAATTATCAAAAGAAGTCATTATCCAATCCTCAGGGAATAATATAACAGTAAATCAATCAATCAATTAAATAATCAATGAGTCAGTGAATATATAATATATAAATTTAATCAATCAACCTTCAGTAGATTAATATGCATGTAGCCTACATTGACGAAGATCTTATTTCTGCCTGCGTACGGTTAAATCCTACAACATCCCTCTTGCCGTCTGTGTAGAAGATACATAACGAAAATATTGATAGATTAAGAATTAATACTTATTGTTTAGTAAATACTCTTCTTAGTGGTGTTTGAATTCACAGTAATTTCTTTTCTTTCGTTAAGAAAACAAGTCCTAGCCTCTCATTCAACCAACAATGGCCCAAATATTTGAACTCAACAAATATAAAATGACGTAACAACAAATTCCAAATTAATTACAAATTACCAAAATGAATTACAAACTATGAATAAATTTACTCATTAAAAAGTTTACTTTCTAAAAGTAAATAGTAATTTTTAGTCAATCAATTCTTAACAAAGGTATCAAATCAAGTAGACGGGCGCCCATCCTTAACGGTAATTTTATATTTGTGAATTTTGCAGGGACTTGACATTGCAGCCTACGTATTGGCCTGCGAACTCTTTCAGGCCAATCAGAGAAGTTTTGCCGGTATAATAATTGAGGATTTCTGGGGTCTGGCTATCTGTGTACTAGCACTGATGATGTATTTGGTCAGAGACTGGCGCATCCTGCAACTGATTCTATCTTTGTTTGGTCTCCTCTTTGTGCCGCTTTACTGGTAGGTGTTTAACAAATAATAAAATTTTCAGTAGCATAGTAGGGCATATGGTTCTTATTTAAACAGAACAAAACACTAGTTATAGATAGGTTTGACTGTATTTAATGTCAAGGTTCAGAAGCCCGAAGTGCCGAAGGGCTTCTCTTCAAGACGGCTCAACACAATCGAGAACAACCGTCACAAAGATTGGTGTTAAGTTTATTACAGCTTTACTCCACAAAGCGCCCTGCAGTCTACTACAGACCACTTAGTAGACTTGTTACAGCAAATTTATATGCCTATTATACAGTGGTTATATTGGAAATCAAGGGGCCCTGGAATTGTTAAATGTTCAAGAGCTACATGATCCCCATCACTTTGGAAGGACCCCGGAACGTTAAAGGTAGGACCCCGGAACGCTGATGGCTATTTCTTTACTGGTGCCTGGAACTGCAGCGTTTGTCTTTGTCCCGCCTCCATTTAACCAGGCCTATAATATATAACAACTATTTTTAATAAATTGTAATTATCTTAATAAATAACATAGGAATTATAATTACACTAGTATTTATAGCCCGTGAATGATTTCACGGAATCTAGTATAATTCGCAGTAATTGTTCTGTTGACTATTAGGCTAAGCCTATTCTCTTTCGCCAGGAAGCGCCATCAAATAAAATTCTGATAGGGAATCTTTAATTGCGAGAGGGCGCCAGCTACCCATTATTGTTGTCTATTTGTTGATTCATCCGCGATGGTTTTACTCTCACACGTCATTTCTATTTCCTTTTTAATTCTACATCCGTAACGTTTCTAGCAAATTATAGGGTAGATATTATTTGACATTCAGACTGACGTCACCTGCACCTATCGGTTAGTGCTTTTGTTTAATGTTGTAGGAATATTTTTTTTTCCTGAACGATCTTTAAAACCAAACATTATACAATATTTTAACAATGTAGTCGAGTCATCAATGGATTTTTTGATTGATTGGTTGATTGACTGATTAAATCGGTTTCATGTCCCTGACATCTGGCGAGGAAACGAATATTAAATCTTCATTGATTGATTAAATCACAGAGCGTTAGATTAATCAATCGAGCTAATTATATTAGGATCGTCTATTAGCTAAGGATAGTACCGTGTTGAATATGAACGAAAAAAAAAGAAATCTGCACATGTTTCGTAGAAGCCACAAATATTAAATCTGTTATGTCACTGTGGAATACAATGGAAAACCACGTCAAAAGCCTAATTTTCATTTGACTAAGACGTCACTTTACGTGTGGTATAGGCAAATACTGATGGAGGGATAGATTTGTTTTGTTGATCAATGGTGTTCTCATAATTGAGGTAGAATGCAGACTGTGTTGGAATTAGTGCATTGGACCTGCCGTTTGGCAGAGTACATGTTAGATAGATTAAGCAATATTGCTTGTAATCGCACTGCAGGTTGCTGCCCGAGTCCATCCCATGGCTGGTATCGAAGGGTCGCCTGGAGGAGGCGGAGCAAGCCATTCAGACAGCCGCCAGGTGGAACCGCCTCAACGACTTCCCTTCTCCAGTCTTCCAGGTCAAGGATGAAGTCTCCAGTGTGGCTTCTACGGTGGAAGAATCTGGAAAGAAATTGGAAGAACCTAGCTGCTGGAGAAAGGTGTTTTGTAGAAAAGACTCTGCCACCAAGAATTATTCCATACTGGATGTTTTGAGGAACAGGAGACTGAGGTGGTTTCTCTTTGTTACCAGTTGTCTGTGGTGAGTATTAATTTCCGAATGGTACACATATTTGCTCGTAGACATGTTTGCACATATTTGCATGCTTAGGGGGTGTGGGAGACGTCCCCAAGTTTGAGATACAGAGTATATTCTGTCCTCCCTTCCCAATTAAGACCTTTTAGAGCATTTCGTGTGGTACAAAATATGTTTATGTTTGGCGATTTTGCGGACTAAAAAAGGTAATTAATTTCACGTGAATATAAGCTAAGCTGCCATTTTATTCGCCAATGATGAGAGTTAGAGACTTAGTGAAGAGCCAAGAGTTCTAATAATGCTAATATAATAAGAGCTAATATAATAATGTGATTGATTGATTGATTGATTCATTCATCCATTCATTGAGATTGTATTGTTACTGCAGGTTGATCAGTAACACAGTATATTACGGTATGACACTTAACTCTGGTGAATTGGCTGGGAATCGATACCTGAACCTATTCATCAGTGGTCTAGTAGAGATACCAGCTTACACCATCTCATACTTCCTCGTACATAGGTCAGTAGAACCTGGGTGTATTGCCAAAGAATAAAAAACTGATATCAATGATTGTAATTGATTGACACAGTGAGAAAATCTGCTGATAAAATTCCACAGTCTCAACGGGCTTTCTCTGATTACCTACCCTATAGGCTAAACCCTTCTAAGTCTAACCTATAGGCTTAACCTTTCTAGGCCTAACCTATAGGCTTAACCCTTCAAGGCCTAACCTATAGGCTTAACCCTTCTAGGCCTAACCTATAGGTTAAACCCTTCTAGGCCTAACCTATAGGCTTAACCCTTCTAGGCCATACCTATAGGCTTAACCCTTCTAGGCCTAACCTATAGACTTAACCCTTCTAGGCCTAACCTATAGGCTTAACCCTTCTAAGTCTAACCTATAGGCTTAACCCTTCTAGGCTTAACCTATAGGTTCAACCCTTCTAGGCCTAACCTATAGGCTTAACCCTTCAAGGCCTAACCTATAGGCTTAACCCTTCTAGGCCTAACCTATAGGCTTAACCCTTCTAGGCCATACCATAGGCTTAACCCTTCAAGGCCTAACCTATAGGCTTAACCCTTCTAGGCCTAACCTTTAAACATTTATTGAATCATGTAAATATTACTATTCTATTACCAACAATGCTGTTAATATTTAGGAATTCAGTTCCGTCCGTTTGGCAGGTCCTTGTGAAGTAACTATCATAGTCAACTCTATGAAGAACAGTACAGACGTCCCTGACATCGCCTTCGGGTGAGAAACCGGACGTCAAATCCTCATTGTATTGTATTGTACAAGTGCAGCGGTGGATGAAGTATCGACCAATATTTTAACAACTTTTATCTGTTACATTCCAAGATAGTAATTCTCTATCTCTCTCAATTAGTCTAATATGACAAACCCGGCAGCTATTAATTAAGAATTAATAAGAAGAATCAAAAGTGTAATACCGAGATTGCCTTTTCAATAAAATGAGGTGGTCTTTGTTCGGGATATGGGTTGTGGTTAGGGACTGTGATGGGGTATATTGTTAATTGGTGAGAGGTCCGTTTCAGACAGAATGTATAGACATCCACTCAGATTGTTATAGTTATACTGATTTTATAGAA
Organism: Enchytraeus norvegicus; assembly: GCA_034695365.1. Taxonomy (NCBI): domain Eukaryota; kingdom Metazoa; phylum Annelida; class Clitellata; order Enchytraeida; family Enchytraeidae; genus Enchytraeus; species Enchytraeus norvegicus. The sequence continues at coordinate 6,447 of JAQFZF010001389.1, read as the reverse complement.
ATATGATTCTCCGTATTGCACTGCTGAATATAGCGTCTCGGCAATAACTTCATATGACATTTATATTTTAATGACAACTAACAGGTTTGGTAGGCGCTACCCTCTGGTTTTGTTCCACGTGATGGCTGGAGTCTTTCTCATTATATCTCAGTTTATACCAGAGAAAACAAGTTAGTTCTAGTAGTCTGTGGTAACATCATATCAATCAATCAAAATAGATAGCCTACTAATGTAAGAATAAAAATTAAACAATAATCATCAAATCAGAAGCTTTTATATAGCGCAATCTTAACTTATGTCTCAGAAGCGCTTTAATGTTGGACCATTACTGGTACTCCCGCAGACGAGAGCAGTTAAGAGTGCAATCGAGACCATGTGCTGAAAGATAGAATTCTTGATGACATGCTGATTGACCAACTGAAAACATCAGCTGTTAATCACATGGCAGATAATGAAGACAGATTAAAATCTCATTCACCAGATGACAGTATTTGTCCAGGAGAAAGTAGACCTTATTTAAAAACAGTATTTTTTATTTTAATCGACAGCTGTCAGCATGCTTAAATAGTAATCTAATGACATGCTCTTTATATTCAGCAGATAGCAACATAGCCACCCTTAATTTGAATAATAATAATTTATTTTATTCGGCAGATGGAGGAACTAATCTGGTACCTCTAGAGATAGCCTTTGTAACGTTGGGAAAGTTTGGCATCACTGCGACCTTCGCCATCGTCTATTTGTTTACACCGGAGCTGTTCCCTACTACTGTCAGGTGGGTGGTTTAGCTGTTATCAATCAATCGATCGATCAATGAGGATTTAACGTCAGATTCCTCACCGGAAGGCAATGTCAGGATGTCCCAGAGCGGGATGTGCAACTACAGACAGCATTCTGCCACCAGAACACTTTTGCAAATGCACAAGCCTAAAGAGAAAGCGAGATCCAAAACAGAGCAAGTCCGTTATCGAAGGCAAGAAGGTCTGTTAGAACAGATCTAGGGTGGGAAGTGATGAGCTTTTAGCTTAATCAATCAATCAATCAATTAATCAATCAATCAATCAATCACTCAATCAATCAATCAATCAATCAATATAAAATGATTAATAAATAAGTCAGTCAATCTACAGGAATTAATAAATCAAGACAAAAATCAATCAATCAATAAACCAATACAAACCAAGCAATCAATCAATCAGTAATTGCGTCACTAAAATATTATTAGAGAACATATATTATTTCTATTGTTATATATAAATCTTGACACAGATCTTGACACAGATCTCGACACAGATCTTGACATAGATCTGGTGTTATAGTTATATAATTATGTCTTTAATTCCATATTTAGAATTGCATCTGTTAACAGGTTAAAGGCTAAGGCCGAATTTAGCGTCAGCTTCATCTCTCGAAAGGGATATCAGCGACGGGCGAGCCTCGGATTCGAACCCCGCACATACTGATCCACAGCCGGAAACCCAACCGATCATGCCACTGGCTCCCGCCGGGTAAGTGGGTTGTATTGGCCCCTATTGTTTAAATTAAAGCTAAACTTAAGTCTTTGTCATACTCAAAACAGAGCCTTAGACAAATGGGAGCTGATCCCCAACTAAGTGATACAGCACACAGGTGACAATTGTCAACTAATAACAATGAGATCGCCTCTCTTCACAAATACGATAGAATCGTACGTCAGACCTGCGTGAAACTTCGTAACCTTCTGAAGAAGTCACCTACTACCTGGTATATTAGATGATTACGTGTTCCGCTGGATGTGCAAAGGGTCAATATTTCTATTACATGATATAATATTTATAAAAGCTAAATAGGATCCACATTGGATCTATGATCTAAGGCTTCTAGTCCTAGTAAAACTGCCTACCCAGCTTACAGTATAACCTACGAGATTAGATATACTCGTACCTCGCATATACATCGTGTTCATAAACTACCGAGAACACAATATGTTTTTAATTTTCTACCAATGTAATAATGCGTTTTCTTAGATATTTGACATCTATCAACAGGGGAACTATTTGTGATATATACTGACAATTTCAAGAGAATTGGATGCATAATCACCGAGATATTGCATTTTGTGTGCGCCTCATAGTAAGATCTTCATTCCCAATATGGACTAAACAGCATAATATAAGCATATAATTTACACAGTATGCATACTGGATACGCTTTTTTGTGTTTTTCTTTCGTACATGCTTTCACGTACACCGAACAATCGAACAGTTTTGATACATATTCTTGGCCAGGCGTCAAAAGTTTTTTTTACTCCTCTCCGCTCCTAAAAACCTATATTTTCCCTTTAGATAGTGCAAAATCACAGTCAGCATAGATATTCTAATAACCATTCGGACAACCTATTTTTTACACTTTCTTGTCGACTGACCTGGGATTCGATCCTGAGTCACTTGCTTCCGAGGCGAACAGTCTACCGATGTCGTTAACTCCACCACCCCTGTTTTGTCCATATTGGGAATCAAGATCTTACTAGGAGTCACACACAAAATGTAATATCTCAGTGATGATACATCCAATTCTCTTGCAATGTTCATTATATATCACAAATGGGCCCTTGTTGATAGATGCCAAATATCTAAGAAAATGCTCTATTACTTTGGTAGAAAATTAAAAACATATTGTGGTCTCCATAGTTTGTGAACACGGTGTAGTTATACATCTACCATTGGTAGATGTATCACTAATGTAGTGTAAATTTGTAATATATAGTACAAATGGGAAATAGTTGTTTTAAATAGGCAACATTATAAATCTGTCCAACAATAGCATATCTGTACTACTATTGGTAGGCCTACGTATGCCCACGACAGCATCTGTCACAAGCTTAGAAACTTGTTTTTCAGCTCTGTGATTGGTTGATTTGTCAATATTGCTAATCTGCACGATATTAATTTTCCTATAATTGTCTACCGGCGTCTATTCTTATGTTATCTTCAGCGTTGTGTTTCATCGGTAGCGCCAGTGTTGCCACGGCCAGAGATACCAACACCAGAGAGATTATGAGATCACGAGCCATTCTGATAATTTCCTGTGACACTTCTGCAATAATAATAGTAATTAAGTTTTAACGTCCATTTTCTAATCCAGCGATGATTCCTGGGACGTAAACAATATAAAGTCGGTTGGTAGGAAGCCATATTCATTATTGAACGTAGGCGCGGAGATGATCCCGATCCGAATCGATTTTAGCCACAGGTGATGATATCATTAATCTGACAGTGAGGTCACCACCCCACTCTTTACAATTCAATTGATCAGATTTGCCAGACCTGTGGTTACTTTTTTTAAACTTTCTTTTAATTGTTTATCTCAATGCAGATGCCACTCAATCGCCACTGTACCCAATTAACCTGCCATCTTCCTTGAACCGATATGTAAACGTGCCCAAGGTTGCCTGGGATATTTTGTCGGCTGACCTGGGAATCGTTCCCAAGCCTCGAGCCATCACTCGATCCTGAGTCATCACGTATTTAGTGTAATATGTGTATTGTATTGTATAAAAAATAGACGTAAGAGAATTTTGCGAACCTTACAAAGTCCGTTGGTTCTGAACGGTTAACTAGCAAAAGTAATAATTGAAATAATTCAATCATTCAAATTCAATTTTGAAGTATTAATTAAATTTTCTTATTTCACTTTACACTACTAACCAACTCGGGAAGGGAGGGAGGTTATGGCCGAGTGGTTAGAGCGTCAGACCCATAAGCAAGAAGACCTGGGATCAATCCCATGACAGGTCAACAAGAAGAATAGCCCCAGGGGTCTGGTATAGGTTAGTGGATATCGGCGCTTGCTGCATTGCGCACTTTAAACGGAAATGATACGTCTAATCATGAAGAAAGCAAAAACTACCAGAAACAGCAACTAAGAAAAAGGAACCCGGCATGTGCGTTTTGTCATATGTGAGAATATACGAATAGAAAAGACTAACTACTAACTAAAACTATCTAACAGATAGAGAGAGAATTGGTTATATATATATATATATAATATATATATATATATATATAATATATATATAATATATATATAATTTTATAATGCAATGTAAACGTATTATAATACTGACATGTATGTAGGTCTAATTATATCGCATTGCCCATGTTTCATCTCTTGCAACTTACTAACTGCGATTGTGTACGTGGTCCAGCAAGTATGTCTTGTGTTGTTGGGGACGTCCCTGATATCGTCGTCAGATGATGAAACAGACGTTAAACCGATTATGTCTTATTGTATTTTCATATATTGTACCAATTTTGAGATTGTATACTATGTATTGTGGATACTTACATCAAAATATTTTCTCCGAGAGTTTCTTTGATATCAAAGTATCTGAAATTTTGATACTGAGAGTAATGACTTTGTATACGATCACATGTTATGTATTTATACCAGTCAGGTTAAATTCACTTATTATTATTCCTATTAATTGTCTTGTTTGATAATTCCTAAATTACCTATCTTGGGTATCTTAACAAAACTCTGCCGCTGTCCTCGATAGTTGGTTTTGAGTAGTACACATACTTGGACTAACTATAGACATACACGTACAATACATACAGGGTACGCCAATAAAAAGGAACACCTACAATTTTGTTATATTTTCGCCATCAGGATTCTGTTTGTAATATAAATATCTTGGATAATTCTTGGACCAAACTAATATATTATGTATCAAATTCTATTGAAATATTTGGTCTATAAGCCGTGTTATTCACTTTTTTGCAAATCACATTTGAAAGTTAAAAAAGGTCGTTATTCAAATAATTGATTCATTTTGATGTTCCTGATGTTGTCGTCAGATGATGAAACGGATATTAAATTCGCATTGATTGATTGGTCATAGGTATCTTGGCTGGATCTTAAGAATTTTCTAAAATCGATCCCTTATAGACATCTTTTATAAATGAATGGGTATGAAGCATTGAATACCGTACATAGAACGGCAATGAGTTTCAACAATTTATACATCTATTATTAAAGTAATAGCCTACCTCTCTGCATTGGTCCTGAACGAGCCTTTATAGATGCGTACACTATTTTTTAGTGATTCGGTTGCGGCAAGATAGCAAATTGATCTATAATAGCGGGATATTGGGTCAGGAAGCATCAGATGCTTGTTTAAACCAATTTCGCTAGCAATACGGCGATTAATCATTTCATTGTACGTCTGAGATTTTACTCTCTGATCGGCTTTACCAGGAGTTGAACCCTGGACGTCATGCTTGAAAGTCCACGACGCTACCACTAAGCCAGCGAGACATACTAATATATTATATTATAATGCATGGACAGATTATTTTCTTTTATCTACTCAGTTCCAACATCCAAAGATTCTGCTCCCAACAGTGTTTTCTATCCAAAAACTGTAGGCCACCTATACCGTCCAGTGCTGCATTTCTCAAACTCCATGGGGTCGTTACCCACTAAATGAGAAATTTTGAGGTGGCGACCCACCGTGATATTTTGGCATAGTTTTTCTTATTTTTAGGTTTCTCAATATGATTAGCGAACATGCACTTACGATCTTTATGACACTCAATCATAGTTAAAACATTAAAAATAATTAATTTACTTAGACCTCGACGACCTGGATGGGTTCGGGACCCACCTTTGGGTCGAGACCCACAGTTTGAGGACCACTGGTCTAGTGAATGGTCTTTGAACGGATTCTAACCAATCAATATCTGACTTCCAGTACGAACACCATAGATTGGAACAATATTCATAACTATTGAGTAGCAGTAATTTATTATTGCTCAGGATATTCTGAGTCTGAATTTGTATCTATTAATATTAAAGCACTTGCAATTATCCTAATTATATGAGATTAGTAAAGTCACCATGTGTGAAAAAAAAGTCTCTCTCTCTTTCTTTCTCTCTCTCTCTCTTTCTCTCTCTTTCTCCTTCTCTCTCTCACTCTCTCTCTTTCTCTCTTTCTCTCAGTGCACTGCTCCATTGCACATAACTGTACGTCATCTTTTCATGGAGATCGTCTAGATTTCTAACCTGGGTCTCCTGATCCTTCATCGTGACTGCGTTAGTCGTCTATTATGAAACACGTCCAGCTTTCGGTTAGGCTACTCTAAATTTTTTCCGGAGCCAACACGGCGTACAATTGCACTAGACATTTCTTATTGTGTAGGCCTTTAATTAATTAATTAATTACCAACAGCATCTTTGGTGTCCTCCTTTAGTCTGCAAATGACGTTATTATCAACGGTGCAGCTGATAATTAATCAATTAATTATAGGACCACACAATTAGAAATGTTTAGTTCAATAATTTGCCAATAAATATACATTTCTAATTGTGTGGTCCTATAAGTATTTAATAGGTCTCTCTATGTTATCAGCTGCGAAGTCATGCAAAATGTTTACTGATGGAGACAAGACTCAAAGAACTACTGTG
>JAQFZF010001388.1:0-14204 GCA_034695365.1 Enchytraeus norvegicus | reverse complement strand
TATCTGAATGAAATTTTGGAATATTGCAGAGAATTGGTTGTTCTCCACTTCTAGTAAATTTCACATGGATCGGTTAATTGGTTACTAATTTATTGCAAATATAAAAAGGTGGTCACTTATAAAACTCGCAGTGTATAATTCGCTCATTTGTTAACCTAGAACTTATGCTGAAACATGAATCATCCTATTTATCTCATCGTTGCGGACATTTTAGTGGTTTTTTACATTTTAGTAACATAATTAGTGACGTTATCGTTTGGTAGGTTGGTCATTGGTGAGCTCATGAATGAGCGAGACAGTAGGCCCTGTATATAATTATTGTACCTTGGACTATTTATCTGGCAGTGACGTATTGATTAACACAGTAAGCTTATGTAACAAATATTTTCTGATGTAAGTCTAGTTAATATCTCTCTTCTGGTTTACTTAGATTTAAAAAGTGATTTAATAAAAACACTCAGTCACTGACGTACCATCTGGTCCACGAAACTGACATTAAATTTGACTTTAGGGTCTATTTTAGCTTTTAAATTGTGTGATGACATCTTTATCGTTATTTCGTGTTATTTGTAATGAATTATTAGACCTCAGGACTTGCTCGTAGGTACACTACAAAACATCACAATAATTCTACAAGTTAATTAAATAAGTAAATCAGGGAAAAATTTAGTGATTTTTTTATTTTGTTATTATTATTTCTAATAGAGGTTCGCTGAGCCAGGTGGAACACACGGTACTGGACGAATGGTTTCAAAGCATTGTCGCTGCCTATCATATCAAAGTGGACCTTTTTGGTACGTAAGGTTTTGCTTGTGTTGTTGGAGATGTCCCTGATACCTTCGCTAGACGATGAAATGGACACAAAGCAATATTGTATCTCGTAGTTCTGTTATCACCAATGATAAATTGTCTTAACAAATGACAAAATACTACTTAGGGCTGGCTTACACAAGTAATTTTACGTTGATTTAGCATCTTGATGAAACATACGGTAATCAACACTGAAAGACCTGGGAAGGTCAGTGATTTAACATACGTTCAAGCTGTAATATTTATTAACCTTACAATGCAACAAGTGAGAGAGCACAGTTTATAGAGAAACGGTATTATTGCATGATGCTTTAATGATTATATTAAGTCTGGGCCATGGCTTATGTGTACTAGATCTAGTTCTCGCTCTACTTCCAGACTTGCGGAGGAGATTTTACAACATCGTGTATGGCCTGTGACAGACTAGACTACTTTTCTCTTCACTGTTCCACAAGGCACCTTTGAGATACTTTGTACTATATATTATATATTATAGAGGCGCTATTAAAATGTTCCTTATATGTTATGAAACGTGTGTGTTGTTCAGGTTTATAGACGTTGTGTCGTAATTAGATGATTAACGTCGGTGTATCCGAGAGCAGAACGAAGTTTTAACCTTGCAGGACAACGAAGTGCAATGAAGTCGTGGCCCATTCCATTCAATCAAATTTTTATTAAAATTGAAACACGAACTGCCCTGATTTACTTATTTAATTAACTTGTAGAATTATTGTCATGTTTTGTAGTGTACCTACGAGCAAGTCCTGAGGTCTGCTTTGAGAGAATAAAAGTGAGAGATCGTAAAGAAGAGGCACAAGTTCCTTTCGTAAGTATAATGTTTGTGAGTGTGTGTGTGCCTATATTAACAATACAATACAATATGGGTTTAACGTCCGTTTCATCTTCTGATGACGATATATATGGACGTCAAAAAGCTAAGGTCGAATTTACCATCAATTGCGCGACCCGAGGGCTACTTCAGTGATGGGAGAGCCCTGGGATTTGAACCACAGACCTATTAATCCACAGTCCAGTCGCTTAACTGTTTTGCAACCGGCTCTTATCTTAAACACTACGCAAGTTTACGCTCGTGATGCATAATTATACTGCACATAATTTATTGTATGTGTTGTGATGTCTCTTCTGTAAAATTTAAGCTGTTTTTGGAATATTTATATATATTCTATAATCCTCTATATATACTCGCTATAATTATTGAATGTGTGTAATATGATTGCCGTGTCGTGGTTTTTTTAATAGAAAAAAACTGCGAGACGGTCCTGATATCGCTGTCAGATGATGAAACGGACGTTAATCCATATTGTTAAATTGTTACATTTTAAGTATGTTGTTGAATTGCTTCTGTGTGTTGTTGTCCAGGATTTTATCAAGGACTTACATGACCTGCACGAGGACTGGCTAATGGGTGACGGGCCAAATCATTGTCCTGGTCCATTACTGGTTAGTTCTCTCCCTCTCTCTCTCTCTCTCTCTCTCTCTCTCTCTTTCTCTTTCAGTGAACAGCCTAACGGCAGGTCCATGTCATACAGCATTTCCATATCCCTTTATCCTCAGTTTTTCTTTTCATATCCAAATACAATCCCGTTACGAACCTGGCCTTGACTTGAAACTGTGGCCCATTGATTAGTGTTACCAACTATACCAATTCAACATTATTGATAATTTTTTTGTATCTCCAGGACATCGGATGAAATATATGTATCCAGGTTTTGTATATAGCCCATGGGTTAAAACGTAAAAAAATTAGTGGTTGATTGTATGCCATTTATGCCAATTTCTAAATTTCAGGTCAGGTGTTTTAAACCAACGGTTCTGAAATAAATTTCTATTTACTCCATTATAAACTTGCTTTATCTGTGAACAACTACCGATCGTCAATCATGATATGAATTTAGGAACCATCACTCATTTTTAATGTAATGTATTCACTGTGTACTATATGCCGGTGGATCCCGGGGTGTTATAGCTTAGTGGTATGATGTCTGACTTTGATGCAGGAGGTTTCTGGGTTTGATTCTGAGTTAATACTAAGATAATTATAGGTCGCTAACAATTATAAATGATAACACCAGCACCTCTGGGCAAGGTGTGTAACCGGTGCCTGGTCAGTTAATCGCTCCTACTTGTAAGTCATTGAGGCGGCGTATTGTTGTAAAGGTGTGATTAAACATTGACCTTTGATTGCATAACTTTGTACATTGTCTGTATATTATATGTATAAAGTATAGAGATGCCTTGGCATGATATACTATATAAAACATTAAACATTAGTTTCTACTCCCACAGGTTTTGGACGCGAGTAGAGATCTCGAAGGAATGAAAGAACTGTACCTAGAGCACAAGTCCAAGATCTTACACGGTCTCAGCTGATGAAGTCAACCCTCTGTTTAGCTAAATGTACAATGTCTAAAGTGCTAAATGTCTTCATGGATAAATATTGTGCTAAAATTCTGGAGAGTAATATGTTGATCACAATGATAACATCAGACATCAGAAAGTTTCAATGACTAACAGTCCAGATATTTTGCAGAATGTAGTATAATCTCAAATCTACTTACTGAACTGTGTTGTTTCTATGCTAGATATCATCATGTATTGCCATTGCACGCTAAAACCGAATTTAATGTCAGTTTTAGCGGCTGAATGGCTTCATCGTTGACAGGTGAGATGCAATTTAAATTATTATTGTCAATCAATCAATCAGAATGCTTTTGTATAGGGCATCTTAACAATATCTCAGAAGCGCTTGCTGCTGGGTTGAATTAAGCAAATAGATGAATTTTCAGTTTGGATTCAAAGCTAGGATATGACAATTCATAGCTTCGTAGACTCTGTGGCAGACTGTTCCACACTGGGCCCAGATATTCTGAAACCACGTCCACTAGCCCTTGAAGTGACTGTGTCTCAGTATCTATTTGTAAAGACTGTTTCAAAATTGCTTCATCAAGGTGTGATTGCAATTTTTGCGTCACTGCTATCAGGATTTTTGCATTCATTTTACTTTTATAACATCCTCAATCCTCATTGAACGTTAGGTTAATTTAAAGTTAGTTAAAAATGACTTGAAAGTTGTAGAGCCTTAGATAATTATGTCCTATCTTTTCCTGTTATAATTCAGTTAATGTATTAAAGCTTTGACTCACACAGGTCTGTATTAGATATATCGAAAGTGTGTGTATTATTATCACATGCTACAGATTTTATGTCCCTGTTGGATAGGGTAGTCGGTAACTCTCTTGATCGATAAACAGGATGATGCAGGTTTGAGTCCCAGGCAAGCCCTTCTCTAACAGTAGCCCTTGATACGGAAACAGACGTTAAGATTAGCCTTACATTATCAAGACTTCCAATAAAAAATTCAATAGAATCTCAGTAGTTCCAATCTCGCCCTGTTGAGTTCGCTTATTTTGCTAATCTTTATTGAATACTATACTATAGTGAATCTCGATTTATTCTCAGCTGATGCTTTTGTTGCTCGCTGGTTTATAAGTATTTAAACATTTGTCAATGTATTCACTTGTGTGATAAAACTGATATCTGTTAGTATAATTTTTATATTCTATTTCTAAAAACAGATGCATGGTGAGTTAGACATACTAGATACATTGATAATAATTATTGTATTAGCAAGATTTAAATTGTTTCATTTGAGAGTGGTGTTAGTGTGTTTTGTATGTAAAGACTTCTCATTTTATTACTGTGTTCGTTGATGTGTAAAGACTGTTATATATGTTCTTGTAAAAATAACTTGATGTAAAATATCTTAATGTCTAATGAATTATGAATGTGATGTCTAAATATCAAAATCAAATCTATATCTTAATATCTGATTTGGCTATCAGCTATGAGGCGAATGAGACCATAGGACGAATGAATTCCTCCGAAACATAAATTGTAAGAGACATTGGTAGTAAAGTGGCTCAACGCTTTGGTGATTCACGAGAGACTGGCTTCTTCTGGCGCAGAGACTGTCGATTGCCCTTAAACGTTTAAATGCTGTTTGTTATAGAACAGGCTTTGTCGTTGATAATGTAGCTAGTGGCTAAGTATAAATATTTATAATGAATATTGTTTGTCCGATAGAAAAGAAAAGAAAAGAATTTCTATACTTTTATTATAGATGTTGGTGCTTTATAAATGCTGATACTTTTATTGCTATAACCATTTATTCTTATGGGAATACTTGTATGGGAATACTCATATTGTAGACGTTCTACAATACGATCTCCTTCTGATTTATTTTATTCTCAATATTTCTTCACCTATATTGATTATACTTAATAATTTTATCCAATAAATAAAATATATTCTAGCATGTATTTATCTCTGAGTGATGTCTTGTCAATTTCAACTGATACATTTATTAACTGAGAATAAAGTAGCTTGCTAAAGGCGGTCATGTAAATCAATGGGATAGTCTAATCCGAATAAGCCAATATGAATGACAATTTTGTTGAAGGGAGCGGAAAACCACCTCAGATGTCTTATTCTAGCAATGTGCAGAGTACAGGATCCTGTTTACTAATCCTAGGCGTGGTAAAGCAAAGCTTTGATGAAATCAACTTGTTGATAGTTGGTGTAGCCATAAAATTGCAGACTAATAAGTTACAATGTTTGCCCGCATAAAGCTTCATGTTTGTGGCAATGCAGATATTATCACAGATAGTTGAGAATAAATTTAGGGTTGGGTTGTAAGTTAGTCTAACCGTAACCCAACTTTGATCAAACAAGTTAATAAAATATGATACAGGCGCTAGTTTTTATAGAAGTCAGAATGTGTATCTTGGACCTGCTATTAGACAGTGCAATAGAGAGAGAGAATATTAACATATCTTAAATTGTTTACTTTCGATGTTGTCCAATGCGCAAGCCCACCTACCTATAATACACCATACGTGGATATTGGATTTGCATCGTATAATACCCATTTAATTGTATCGCCTTTTTGTATGACTTTGGGTTGTTATGTTGTTGTTGTCAATACCGACTACGATCAAAAACAGGCAGTTGTTAACGCTGCTCTTGCGGTAGTTCTTAGCCTCATCCGGGTTTGAAACATCGAGGCTTTGTTTGTGTTTTTATTTCGTAAGTTTCCTAATCAACTCCTGTTTCTGCCTAATTCTGCCTAATTAAACCAAATACCTCAATCAAATAATTCATCATGGCATCCGACAAGATGGACATGAGTCTGGACGACATCATCAAGGCAAACAGAAAACCCGGCGGCGGTGGGGGTCGAGGTAGAGGCAGGGGTGGTGGTATGAGATCACCCCTCGGGGGTTATAGAAATGGTGGGGGAAGAGGGAGTCGGGGGTTTGGAGGGGTGTCTCGAGGGGGTGTTCAGGGGAGAAGGCCCCAGCCGTACAACAGACCGACCCAGTTACCGGATAGATGGCAGCACGATATGTTTGACGGACCGAACAGTCGCCCTACGGCAAGACCACCGGCGGCTGTAGCTGCCTTGGATAGGGGAGCTGCCAAAGAGGGAACCCTGATGATCTCTAATCTGGATTTTGGTGTCAACGATTCCGATATCAACGAATTATTCGGTGAATTTGGATACTTGAAGAAAGCCACAGTACACTATGACAGGTAAGATATATAATCGGCTACAGAACTTTCATTTACAGTTTTCGACGTTCCTATAAGGTATTTTATAGTGAATGATTTTAATATTTCAAAGAATGTGTGCCATAAAGTGTGGGGGAAAATTTTATAATCTGATTAGGAACTGGGTGGAGATTGTAGTGAATAATTTTGTCAAATATAACTGAACAAACCTCAGAGCTCACTGATTTGGCTCGCATAACAGACTCGTGCCTAACGTTCCCTCTCATTTTTTCCTGTGTACGCGGCATTGGTGGATGTTTGAGCAGCGTCATTTCTGAGTATGGAACCCATTTTCAACAAATGTTGTGATTGTGAAGGGAACATTGCTCGTGCCTGTCATATTTTGTATGATGCCGGTGCCTGTGCCAATACCATTTGACCGAGTTTCTCACAGTTTCACAGATAATGTAAAATATATTTAGGGATAGGATTGGAGTTAGGGTTTAGGTAAAGGTAAGCAACCATGACCCTAACACAATGTGCGAATCAAATATGATTGAGGCAATGTGGAATCAAATATGATTGAGGCAGAGTCTTTAGGGGAGTTGAATCATATCTGATTGATTGATTAATTGATTTGTTCTCATGGCCTGAGCTCCCCTTTACGTGCATCATATTTTATCTAATTTCTTTGAAATAAAATTATGCTGGTTTCTTAATAATTCTGGTCAGCTAGATAAGGGTATTCACCTTCACTTAGGGCCGTTATTGTATATGTATAAATGCCTATTTAGGCCCTATGTGTTTGCACAATGATCGGTGTGTATGCTATGGAATAAACAATGTTCTCTCTCTCCCTCTTAACGTGCCAGTAGAATTTCTGCGATGTACGATATTCTATTTTTACGTACAGGTGTCGTAGAGTTAGAGGTGGGGGTTAACCTAACCCATATACCTAAACCTTTATAATTAATATTTTATTTGTATTTAGTCAAATAGATCTCTCGGCATCGCTGAAATAATATTTGAGAGCTCCCAGGATGCTGTCAGAGGCTTGACTGATTGATTTACTGATTGATTGATTGATTGATACACACAGATCTGGTAGATCTGTAGGCAATATATGTGGAGAACATATTTGAGGGTTTCCAAGATGCTGAAGGGCCTTGATTGATTGATTAATTGATTGATTCATCTACTGATTGATTCATCTACTGATTGATTGACTGACTAATTGATTAATTGAGTGATTGATGCACACAGATCAGGCCGCTCTCTCGGCACCGCTGAGATCATATTTGAGGGTACCCAGGACGCTGTCAGGGCCTACAAACAGTACAACAACGTTCCACTGGACGGCAAGCCCATGAAGATTGTTATCGTTGGGGGGGAGCCTGCCCCCACCCAGTCTCTCTCCAGTCGTATTGGACCCGCCCCGGCCCAGAGAGATAACTACAGGCCCCGCGGCGGTAGTGGGGGGTTTCGTTCACCCCCGAGAGGTGGTAGAGGTGGATTTGGTCGCGGGGGGTCAGGGGGTAGAGGGCGTGGTGGGTTTCGCGGTGGAAGGGGAGGCAGGGATGAGAAAAAGAACTTGACCAAGGAAGATCTGGATGCACAGCTAGATGCTTATAGCGCCAAGATGGATGCCGAGTAGTTTCTGTGCGTGTTAGGCTCTGGAGTATTTTGGTTTATGTGTGCGTTAGGCTCTACGTGTCAGACTGTGTGTGGGTGTATGGCTATATATGTGTCTTATTAGGCAGTGTATGTGTGAGTGTGTGTCTGTGAGAACGTAATTCGTCGACATAGTGCAAGACTGTAACATATTCGCTCCTGCTGTGGATATGGTGGATATGGAGAAAACATTTATGGTAAACGAGTTAAACCTAAAATTTATTTAAGAAATTGAGCTTGAAAAAGACAAGGAGTTCTGAACCTCGATTATTAATAATAGTGTTTGCTATAGTTCTCGCCAAATGTTGAGAAACCTGTGATTTGATTCACATTTGGCCAGTGCAGTCACCAGAGCATGTCTTGCTATTATAGCGATGGAGAATAAGGTAGCTCTTGAAACTCAAAAGCCCTTCAAAATTGGACGTTGAATCTACGACATAATGTTTCACATGCCACTGTGGAACGATTAGTTCTTAGTTCGGTAGTAAGTTATTTTATTTCAATTATTAGACCATGTCGGGAGCCTATTGTAAATCTTATTCTACTATTTGATACAGGAGTACTAGTCTAAGTTTTCTAGACTTCATAGATGGAGAGTACATATCGTACATTTATTTATTAATTCCTCACTCGGACTAATTCTAAATTAAATTAATAAAGGACTGCCTACACATGTGCTAGGCTGTGGTGTATGCATTGTCAATGTACAGACAATGAGAATTAAATGTCCGGTTCCTCACCTGAAGGCGATGTCAGGGATGCCTCAAGTAGACTGTGCAACAGCAGGCGGTTCACACTTGCCAAAACAATATATTTGATTGTACAGTGTGTGCACAACTGGACATATGATTGTACAAGTTTGTGTACAACTGTACATTTGGTTGTAAAAGTGTGTGTACAACTGTACATGTGTTTGATACAGATAACTTTTAATTAATGATTGTACTGGCTGGTTTAATATTGTTACAAGTTTTTATTTGAATTGTTTTAAATACTGAGGAACGATAGAACTGAATATGAACTGAAGCATTATCTGAAATATGACGTCAAAGTTATTAGGTATAGTGAGTTTTGTTGTTCTATTTGAATGCAACAATTACTGTAGTGCGAGAACATTAATTATAATATATCAATTCTCGTTTAATATACAAGATATATGAGCGTTTAAATTACAGGTTTATTCATGTTTGCATCATCAACATAACAGGTGTTAATTCCTTGAAATGTAAAAAGAAACTGTAAAGCTAAGTTCAACGTCTATTTTGTATCGAAGCAACCTGTCAGAAACTGACCCGGCAGGAACTAGAACCAGTGACATTCTGTCAATTGAGTAAACGTGTTACCGATCCTCCTATCATACCTGGACAGTGTATGAATATAGCCCTTACCTAATAATGCTAGTAAGAAATGATCAACACATATGCTGCAGTTGAAGAGTCAAGTCTTGCCGATTATGGCCTTTGGGAGCTTAGGATAGTTTTTCCTTCATTCTTCATAAATATCTTGGAATGGTTAAGATTGTTGTACCATTAATGAAATGGCTCAGTTGGAGTTATGAATCCTAATGCAATACGACCAAGCGTCAAATATCAATGACGAAGATTGAGGAGTAAGAACATCTGACATACAAGTACAAAGCCACCTTGTGATTGTAGAATAAATATATACACTTCACAAGTGAATAAAACAATAAATGTACATTCTAATTCAACCACCAACTACAGCGGGTGCTAGTGGTTAGTGAGGTACGCTCAAGCATAAGATGATTGAAGAGTCGTGGGTTAAAGCCCAGATCAGACATTACACTACAGAAAAATAACGCCACCGGTACTGGTTAATCGTGTACCGGCGCTTGCTGCATTAGTGCGTTCTTTACGCAACAGTACGATTAACCAGTGGGACGGCAGACTACAAAAAATACCAAAAGCAGAAACTGAAAAGAAACCCTGCAAACACGTGCGGTTGACACGTCCGGAAATAAAAGAAGGTTTTTAAAGTCAACTGGTGATTGAATTAGAAATATACGCACCCCCACCTTTTGAATGAATTATAAATATACACAGCTCCACCCGGTGATTGAACTATAAATATACACTGCTCCACCTGGTGATTGAGCTATAAATATTCACAGCTCCACCTGGTGATTGAGCTATAAATATTCACAGCTCCACCTGGTGATTGAATTATAAATGTACACGCCCCCACCTGGTGAATGAATTATAAATATACAGAGCTCCACCTAGTGATTAAATTATAAATATATACAGCTCCACCTGGTGAATGAATTATAAATATATATACAGCTCCATCTGGTGAATGAATTATAAATGTACAGTGTACACAGCTTAACCAGGTGAATGAATTATAAATGTACACCTCTCCACCTGGTGAATGAATTATAAATATGCACAGCTCCACCTGGTGATTGAATAATTATTAAACATACATTGGTCCACATGGTAAGTTTAATATCTGTTTCTATATCAAATGATCTATCAGAGACATACCTGGCTGAGATTTGAAACCGTGCCTCCTTCTAACAGGCAAGTGTATGACTGATTAGGCCATCTAAATGGCACAGTAGATCAATCAATCACAAGTAGATTAACAAGGGAGTCACTTTCAACTTTGACACCCAAAGACATTATCAGTGACCGAGTCGGCTGGGTTTTGAATCCAGGACCTCGTGCAATCGTTGCATCTAACAAAATGACTAACACTCTTTTCTTTTCGAGACCATTTTCAACAGTTATTGGAAAATGATGGCCCCACATTGTAGTGACGACATGGGGGTCATCCATATATTACGTCATCACCGGATAGGGGGGGGGGGTGTGGTCAGAGCGGTGTTAAAACTTGATCTGATGGGATGTTGAGGCCTCGATAATGTCATCAATGCCAAATTTGTGACACTTTTATATTTGGGAAAAGCATCCTCTCAAGTTTACTGACCCTGTCGTGACCGATGAGTGACCCCGAGCGATGACGTTATATTGGGTGGGGGGGGGGCGAACGCTGATGTCTGGGGTGAGGGGTTAAGATAGAAAAATGACGTAATATGTGGATGAGCCCAAGAATTTAAGTGAAATGTATCAGTCGTGGGCGGCGACAGAAATAGCAGATAATTTACTTTCAGACAAATATTTGTTCAGCTCTGAAAGTACAAAGGCGCCATTGGCCGCCTAATGAGTTTTTTTCGTACGCGACCTCTTTAAAACAGTCATTATGGGCAATTATAAGGTGTCGCTTGCCACTAATTATACGCGCATGCACTGGCTGCACATTGCAGTATGAAACAGCAGTTGAGTTATTCGGCTTTAGTCTTTTAAGGCCTATTCAGATGTGCCTGTGCCAAAGAATTATCAATTCTGACCGCTGAAATAGTTGATTGGGCAACAAAGCGGATGTAGGTAGGAGAAATGTGACACAATTAAGCCATGCTTGGCTAATTATCACTGGCGCTATGCCTACTCCGAGGGTTAACATTGCATTCGGTGGCGAATATCTAGGATTTTTAAAGGGGAGAACGGGGAGGGGATGCATTTCTTTAAGAAAGGGGGAGCAAAATTGAGTGGTGTTGATAAAATCGAGGGGGATCGATAGAATTTAATGCACAATTTCTAAAAGAATTATATATCAAGAGATAGGGCTGCATCCCCACCCGCCCTCCCCTTCACTGCGAGAGGGTCCCCCATCCCCGATAAACGCCTGATTACACTAAACGGTAATCCATCACTGCACTCTGTAGGATAAGAGATAGCCTGTAAGTAAATCAAGAGCCGAATTTAACGTCAGTTTCGAGGCCAAATGGCTGCTTCGGTGAACAGAGAATCATGGGATTCGAACCGTGACCCATGCACTTATGGAAGTTGTGGACAGCTATATGAGGTATAATATTTCTTTCACTGATGATGGCTGCTCATCCTATGCGCTTAATTTGTTCAGATTTACAGTCCTCAAGTTTGAACGCTTGGCCCCTCGATTACCCTAGATTAAACTTGGCCCCCTCTAAAAAAATTCGTATAAAAAATTTCAGCCACAAAATAAATTCTAGGGCCGCCGCTAGATATAGTAGGCTATTTCTTGTGCTGTTTGAAACGTCCCTGATATCGTGGTCAGATGATGAACCGGCTGTTAAACTGTTATTTTACTGCAATCGGTTCCGAACTGATTCCGTTATTCCAGGAAATAATTAAATATTAATTTAATTGATTTTCTTATGTTTGTAGCAGGATAACAATGAACGGATTACAGTTGTTACTCATGGTAGCCATTATTGCTTGCCTAGCGCCGCCAAACTGTTTCGCACAGTTTGGTTATGGTGGATATGGTGGTTATGGTGGTTATGCCGGGTTTGGGGGTTATGGTCGTAACGCGGGTCCATTAGACAAAAGGTCTCAACATTCCACCAACCTGGAAGAATTGGACCTTTCCAGTCTTCTAGAGCTGGAGAGGAAGCTTAAGGATAGCATCATCGCCACGGAATTGGAACTTGAAGATCTTGAAGAACTCGAGAGGAAGAGTGCGGAAGGGTCTCGGGTATCGGTGGAGGAATTGAAGAACCGGAGAGGTTTGGTGGAAGATGGAAAGAAGAGTGAACCACAGGTAGAGTGTGAACAGAATGTATCAGCTTATATTCAAATCAGCTAAATAAGTTTAAATTACTACTATTTATACTATAATTGTATAATTATACTGTCTCTGACAGTATCCTTGGGTACGGAAACAGACATTAAACTTAACCTTAACTTTTATTGTAGGCCTATTTGATGTTGTTAGGGACGAAGTTGGATCGGGGATATTTGAGAATAGTCCAACCGATAACTGCACTTGTTTCGTAAGAGCCGACTAACGCAGATACTGAGGAAGGCAATGCAAAACCACCTCAGAAGCCTATATTTTCCTTGAACAAAGGCGTCATTTTAGGTGTGGAAAGTCAAAGCCTTTGTGATGAAACGGACTTATTGGGTTGGTCGATAGTGTGCTCATTGAAGAGTGAGATAGCTGATTGTGTGTATGCATTTTTGCATTGGACCTGCCGCATGGCAGAGCACTGGATAGGTAGACTCTCTAGGGCCTACTCTATAATCCTAAATGTAATTTAAGTATTTCTTAATTTCTTTGATGATTTCAGACTCTATGTTTCGATCTATAGATACGTATACGCTTTTCATACAATTCTGAATTGAAGTAGTAACTTCAACAGTAATAGGCATAATCAGCGACCATGCGGTCCCGACAAATAGGCTCCACTCAGAAACGGACTCGGGTGGGTTTCGAACCCATGACCTCCTGCTCATCAGATGATTAAGTTACTGACCAGTCCATACAACCGAGCTATCGGTAGCAGTGGTGAAATTTTATTTGTTCCTCAGCATTTAACATAAGAATTCCTGGGTAAGGAAGCATCAGATTCCTGATCCAGGAATGACTATTTAAAACTATTTAAAATGTTATTGCATGGTTTATAATTATTGTTTGCTATTTAATATCGTGCATAGGTGGTCAGCTAGATAGGATACATTGTGTCCTCTCTGTCGCCAATTTTTTTGATTGCTTGTGTTTGATTGTTTGTGTGTATGTTAGCTTGTATGTTTGTTGGCTTGTGTCTGACTATTTTGTCAATTCCTGAATAAAACATAGTTCTCTCAGATGCTTGTTAAAGACGCGTGCCATTTGAAACTTTACTGATTCTATATTTGGGTCGACAGTGTGGAAGACCACTGGAGGGGTATTTATTCTACTTGCTTAGAACGTTCCTGATGGTCGGAATAGTGAAACGGACTCTAAATTGGTCAGCAATTGCGCGGGCTGATAGTGCTCAAGATTTGTATGAAGTGGACCAAGCAGGGAAGTGGTTCGCTAATTAATTTATATAGAGCATCCAGGATTCACAACCCACGTGACTAACATGTGTGCGAATGAGTTTTAGGAAGCGTTTTCCTGCATATGAATGTGTGCGCTTGTGTACGTGTGCGTGTGCGTGTGTGCTGGTATGTACATGTATGCGTTTATATATTGGCATTTCTGCGTCTCACATCTATAGGCCTAAAGCTTCTGAATGTTTGTCTCTTTTCCTGTCTGTCTCTTTGTCGTACTGCCTGTCTGTCTGCAAATATGTCTTAAGACATCTGTTTGATAGTCGGTCTGTC
>JAQFZF010001387.1:0-14204 GCA_034695365.1 Enchytraeus norvegicus | reverse complement strand
ATTCCAGAGTACAAGAGATTAATTTTAAATGCTTTTTTTATCTATACTTCTCTTTTTAACGTATTAAAATCAATTTTTTAGCCCAGGGTCGTTTACCACCCACGGCATTTTTTAAAAAAAAGTTAGCATTCATTTACTCCCGTTCTTAGAATGAATTAGAATTCATAATTATCAGTTATAACTATCGTTTCTTGAGATATTTCATCAGTTATGTTACGTAATATCGGAAGAGTTAATTGGTCATTAGCAAATGATTGAGGATATTACAAGCTATCTATCTCTAGTGCACTGCCAAATGGAAGATCCAAGGTAGATCCTGAAACACGTTCTGCTATCACACTCGATAATGAGCACCCCATCGTTAATCAAATAGATCCCATAAAAAGCCAAGACTTTCCCACACCCAAAATGTAGCCATTTTTCTTGGGAATATATATTCTTACTTCCGAGGTGGTTTCCAGTTGCCTTCCTCAGTATGAAAATATCTGCGTTAGTCGGCTTTTACGGAACATGTGCAGTTTTCAGTTAGTCTATTCTCAAGTTTCCCGAATCCAACAAGGGTTATTAGAAGCTATATTTCTGTCAATCTATCTGGTGGTCCGGCAGAGAGCAGGTCCAAGGTAAAAAATCTCATAAGACAACTAAATCGCTTATTTATTAAGAATTTAAAAAATTGAAAAGTCAAACAACTTGATCCTATCACTAAGGCATTGCCTTTACTGCAATGAAGCATGGGAACGATTCCCATCTCAGTCTACGAAATATCCCCAGCACCCTTGGGTACGGGTGCATATCGGTGCCTGAAAGTTGGAAGGCTAATCGTGTACCTGCGCTGGTTGATTGTGCGCCCATAGAAAGCCAAAGGTACAATTAATCATGTATTAGAAAATAAAACTATAAAGCACAAGAACAGCAACTAAGCAAGGAAACTAGCATGTGCGTTTATCACGTGTGTATATATACGAATAAAAAAAATTAATATTAAAAAAAACTGCACCTAAATGATGCCGATCTTCAAGAAAATATACTGATTTCAGTGGTGGTTTCCCTTGCCTTCTTTAGCAGCTGCAATCTCTTACGAAACATGCAGTTTTAGGCTGGACCATTTTCAAATACCTTGGACCCAATATGGGAAAGCTATAAATGTTAGAGAATAATGCAAGAAACATAGAACAAAGTACAATGACGGTAGAGGTGGACGTCTCTAACATCACTTTTGGGTGAGGTATAGGACGTTAAATCCTCACCGATTGATTGAAGTACTCACATATTCAGCAAAGTGTTCACAGCTGACATCAAAGTACATAGGTATTACAGTGCTGATCAACGGCGTAGGTTCTATACTGTCCTTTGGGCACATGCTAGAACACATCATAGCACGTTAAATATATCAAAATGCACTAAAATAATGCAGTCTGACAAGAAACATAATGCTATCGATGAATGGCCGTATACGAAAGTGGACCAAGTAACATCAGAAATATAGCAAAAAGATTGTGTTTATTTCAACAATATCTCCGAATTGCTTTCATACTATTTAACATATTTTGTCGGCATCCACTATATAATTATAATGGTGTTGTATCTACTAGATACAATACTGGTCAAAAATATTATGCCCTCAGTTTATGATTTTGAAAATATTTTGAAATTATATAATTTGTTTTGTGAGTTGGTCCATTTTTGCATATGGCCATTCAGATTCTGATGTTCTGCAGTTCTTTTTTCATACACGTGTAAAGATGAGAAAGAATCTGAGTGCCAAAATAAAACTTAATGGGCCATGACAAACTTGTAAGAAAAAACTGAATCAAAATCACTGTCAGATGGAATATGATACGAAATCTAGAATTAATTGAGAAAATGAACAAAATAGACAAAAATGTAAATTGTATATGCAAATATATAATTAGAAATTAGCTAATAAATTAAGTTTAACGTGTTTCCGTATCCAATGATACTGTCAGAGACAGCCCCGGCTGGGACTCGAACCCGTGACCTCCTGCATATCAAGTAAGACTGCTACCGACTACACCATCCAACCGGGACAAAGAAATAATTGAGGCGGACTTACAGACAGAAATCCATAAAGAACTTGACTAGTGAATGCAGCACATGCTTCACTGTTGAGACAATGGCCAATGACGGGTGATCTACACAACAACAACAAATCTTACATTTCAAAGACTCTGGGCCAATTTACAGTCGCAATGTGGGTTGACTTGAGCAAATACTTACTACTAATTTCGGTTTTTAAAGTTAGTAGGTCTATATCCACCGATACCTCTATTTGTATTTCTTTAGATTTTTAAATAAACTATTTTTAACACAGTGATTGATTTCTATATTGCTGAACAATTTTCAGATAGCAGTTAAAGTAAAAATTTAAATATATCCATTCGATGAGGTGACTTGTAAGCTGCTCGCCCAATGGACAATCCGTTCACTGATCCAGCAACTGACCAATGGGAAAGCAGCTAACAAGTCACATGACCTCAAGTGATGACGAAGCAAAATAATTATGATGCTCAATTCAAGATAAAAGCTCATAAGATAGTATAAAACTATCGCATTGTGTAAAAATATTAACGAAGAGATTATACAAATGAACAGATATAAATAAAATAGCAGCAATAAGAAAACATAATAGTGATGTTAATACCCCAATTTTTTCTCAAACCGGTTTTCGATTGTATCGGTTTTCTTTGCCGGCAGAGAAATATACTATTAGAGCCTACATAATGCAAGCTATAATTCCAACAGGACGGGCAGACGACGTCAGATGTAGGCCTATTCAAATATTAGTTTGTAACTTATGTAGGCTACTGTACAACTGTATTAAAACTATCACAGCCCGAGGTTGTTAACACTAAATAACAGTGGCTGATCTATTTGCCGTCAGCATCTGTCTTCCATTGTAACGAACAATAATATTCCTCCTTGTGATATTTGATTTACATGTAACGTCTTTGCGCATCTCACACTTAACAGTGCCCTAACACCAAATCCGGTAATCGGTTTCGAAAACACTGAACCGGTATTCGGTATCAAAATCAAATACCGGTTTACCGGATTTCGTTTAATATCCCTAAAATATAACCATAGTATTTATCCAATACATACTGGCCAGTTTCTGTAGATGTACCGATTGTACTGTGTCCATGTAGCTCTGTATCGGTACTGCATCAGTGGCATATGCATTTCTCTGCAAAATACAATGCATAGAAAAATGATTTAACGTCGGTTTCTTCATCTCACGACGATATCAGGAGCATATCAGGCAACATAGGCAATACCAGATGTTCCACCAAATCGCAGCAAAAATACAGAATCCCTGTAACAGCGACCATGAAAAGGTACCCAGTCTAAGCGCACAAATTCAGTAATAATCGTGGTTTTAGGCAACAGGGTCGCGAACATGATTAAAAATTAAAGTGACTCTATTAATAGTACACACCACTTCATGCACTTGACAAAAGACCAACAGACTAACATTAGTGCTGAACAGACTAACATAAATCACACATGATGCTATCTTATTGAAACATTCAAGTCCCTTTTTCTTTGTTATATTCAGTTTGCGAGACGTATTATTAGATTCTGATGTTGAATGAGAAAAGACGCCAAACAGAGTGCAAGTCCATTCAACTTCACCATTCAACTAACAAGCTCGCACCATCAGCAGATATTTTCGATCCAAAGGATCAATCAATCAATCAATGAGGATTTAACGTCCGGTTCCTCACCCAAAGGCGATGTCCGGGACGTCAGTTCAGATTTGATTTGAGCTGAGTGGCGCAAGACTAATGCAATGTATATCTGATGGATTTATCTATCTATCCAGTGCTCTGCCACGTGGCAAGTCCACGGCAAAAATTCATATACACAATCAACTATCTCGCTCTTCAATGAGCACACCATCGACCAACCCAATAAGTTCGTCTCATCACAAAGGCTTTGCCTTTTCCGCACCTAAAATGATGCCTTTGTTCAAGGAAAATATAGGTTTCTGAGGTGGTTTTCCATTGCCTTCCTCAATATCTGCGTTAGTCGGCTCTTACAAAACACGTTTAGGTAACGGTTGGAATATTCTCAAATATCCCGGACCTAACACAGGATGGAATTATAATGACATCTTAAACAGGCTATGTTGATCTATCACCCGTTATGTCCTGTTGAATGATCCCTAGGGATATTTTTAAATGAAGACGCCTATTAGATTACATAGATTAACACAATAAATAACAAATTACATTATAACAAAATAAATGACAGAAATATTGAACAACAAGAGGACAAATTAGATGATCATATTATTATTATAGAATTAAATGACAGACAGATTACGAACCCATGACATAATCGGTGGATATTCAATGGTAGTGATGGCGAGACATGAGTACACTGTGTTTGGTATCAGAGGGATGATGGACTGCCCCAGTGGGTTGGTTTTACCACTGACGTATAGTATCTGGAGAGCAGCATTGTACACATTCACCACACCTCTCGGTAGAGGCTGTTGCTCAGCCGACTTGGCGCTAGATGTCGAGTCATTTAGTGAACTTACACGAGCTCTGTGCAACATTCCTACCCTGTAATATAATCAAAGTGATAAATCATAACTTTACAATACAATATTTAGAGTTTATGTTGTTACACGATTCTTATTGTACTAAATGACGAGCAGTTTGATGAACTTACACGAGCACTGTGCAACATTCCTGACCTGTAGTATAATCAAGTGATTAATCATAACATAACAATACAATAGAGTTGTTGTTCCTGTAGTCTTATTGTATTACGAGTCATCTAGTGCAATAAGCCCCTAAAGATACAGCCTGCTCGAGGTAGGGGTAATACAATTTGTATTACATTTTTCCCGCCCTTCCCAGCCAGAACCCTACTTTCAGCAGGGGTCTGAGCACTTCCAAATGGGCCCCATCCACTGTTGAAATAGGCCGGGCCCCATTGCAAAATGTGGTCCTCTGAGCTTCAGCTTCAATGGCGTGGACGGAGGTAGTCAGCACCACAGTTGGCACCTTGGGTGAGCAACAACAACAACAACGAGTCATTCAACGAGCGACTAAGTTATATCAGGACAACTTATACAATCAAAAGCTATACTTTTAATAATAACTTTGCAACACAACTAGGCCTATCTTACTGTATAACTTTGGATATGGAATATGTAACTACAGTCAGGAAAATTGTGGCAAAATCCATGTCACCGTCTTAACAATATTCAGTTTTAATTTTACAAACTTCCATATAAAGAATTTTACAGGATTCTCCATTTCCTGAAACGATATTAGTGGAACACGCAGTTCTAACAAAACTTCCGATCTCGTACAAATTATAACATTCTTCAACTTATAACATTTGGGAATCTAGTAACAAACTTACTTTGACTAGTCAGTAGGAACACAACAGCAGCACCACAAGAGAAAATGTACAGATTTGGTCTGGCAACACATTGACTTCACAACTTTAGAGTGTTTCACAACCTCAGAATCGAAAACTGGCCTTTAAGATCACATTAGGATTAACCACAGGGCCACAAAGTTAACAAAATAGGCTATGCCGAATATAACGTATGTTTCGCAGCCGGGAGATTGCATGAAATATACACAGATAAGATGATTTACCTTGCATAGACGTTGAGTGAATGCATGAGGGGTACTACAACAGACATTAGAGACTGGCAACCTTTAACAAGTTTTGTCTCCTTGTCACTCTACAAACAACAGCATAATTACATAAACATTCAATCAATCAATCAGGAGCTTTTATATAGCACACTCTTAACATATGTCTCAGAAGAGCTTTTGAACAGTAAAGGGTAGAGTAGCCTAGCCTACCATATGCCATCGCCGATGTGGCAGGACCACTGCAATTCTGGAATTTGAGCGACCAAAGGGTCAAGTACACAGAAGCAACGGCACAGACCACTTAGACCTTCACTGCAGCATCTGCGTAAGTCGCCTCTTACAACACGTGCAGTTTTCGTTTGGTTAGAAACTTAGAAAAACGTTAGAATATTCACACAATTATACAATATAATTAATTTTATACATATTCAAATATACGTACCTACACATACATAAATAAATGGGCATTATTACAGTAAATTAAAGTAGTCGTAATACAATTTTTTTCATTGAACAAAGGCATCATCGAAGATGTGGTACAGGCAAAACCTTTATGATGAGTTGGTCAGTGGTGTGCTCCCTAATGAGTCAGGTAGTAGACAAGGTTTAGGAATTTATGCCGTCTGGTGAACTACTGGATAGATTTTAAGAACTATTATTTTAATTAAGACCGTCATGATACAAAGAGCAAACAATATGACTGAAAGCTTGAGAAAAAGAGAAAGTATGAAATAGCGAGTGCTAGAGCATAGAGTGGGACAGAGAAATTAGAGAGAGTGCGACTGAGAAAAAATTATAAGTTTAAAGTCTGTTTCTAAATCCACAGACACTCTCAGAGATTGACCCAGCTGGGACTCCGTGTGGCTTCTTGCATATTAGGCAAACTTGCTACCGACAAAATTACTACCGAAAACCGGGATAGAGAAAAAGAATTCTTGACATAGAAACAGAAAGTCTTGAAGCAGCCACAGAAAGCATGAGAGAGAGGGAAATGGCCAAACATGCAGCAGTAAGATTAGCTGTGGCTGCAGCAGCAGGAGAGAGAGAGAGAGAGAGAGAGAGACAGACTGACAGACAGACAGACAGACAGCTCTAGAGCGACAGAGACAGGGAGACACAAAGAGAGAATTACTCAAACATACAGCAGTAAGATTAGCAGTAGCTGCAGCAGCGGTAGCTTCACTAATGTAGTAGTGAGTCCTTGCTATCAGAGCATCCAGAGCATATAGAGCTGGTAGGCTGGGCATAGCGTCCGCTGTAACATAGTATGTGTCGTCTGATAGCACTAGATCAGTCGTCTACAATACCATACAATACAATACAATACAATACAATACAATACAATACAATACAATACAGTTCAATACCATGAAATATAATACAGAGCATAGAGAGAGGGTAGACTTCTAAAAATTCAATATTTTTTTACAATTAAATAAACTCATAGAATATTGAAAAATCAGTGACACCAATATTTATTCAACTCTCTAGTACACCAGTTTCCCATGTTTGATCCGAGAATAGACGTGTTTCGTAGAAGCCGACTATCGTAGTCACAGCTAGGGAAGAAATGGAAAACCGCTGAAGAAGCCCTCATTTTTCTTGAAGAAAGGAATAATTTTAGGTATGGTGAAGGCAGGTCTATCTCTTTATGAAGGGATAGTTGATTGATCGACGTTATCCTCATTAATGAGCAAGAAGAAACACTGAAAAGGATTGAGCCTAGGACCTGCCATATGGCAGTGTACTGACGATATATAGTTAGAAGACTAGTGTATACACAAATACCATATCACTGAGGTACATGTGAGCCAGATTTATATGAAAACTCCAAGTATTTATAGCAGCCTCCAAATCTGTAACCATCTGAGCGGCACCACCCTGCTTCACCAGATTGTCCTTGATGAACGTGCCAAACTGTTTGTGCGCAATGCGCGGCATCCAGTGCAGAATGTTGAGTGTGTGCGCGTGCACTGCGCTGCCGGTCTGTTTGGTGCTAGTGCTGGTGTGGTGCGGCAGCGCGGTGAGATCAGTGAGGAACTGTTTAGAGGGAGGCAGAGCCATAAGTATCCTCCAGCATACTGAGGTGTGGTAGTACAGGTAGCAGGCTTCCTACACATACATACACACATACATACACACATATATACACATATTGTACACATACATACAATGTCATACATACACACACACACATACATAGCCAGAGCCATTAGTATCCTCCAGCATACTGAGGTGTGGCAGTGCAGGTAACAGGCTTCCTACACATGTATACATACACACATACAAAGATACATATACACATACATGCACACACACATAGACAGAGCCATTAGTATCCTCCAGCACACTGATGTGTGGTAGTGCAGGTAGCAGGCTTCCTACACATACATACACACATACATACACACATACATAGACAGAGCCATTAGTATCCTCCAGTACACTGATGTGTGGTAGTGCAGGTAGCAAGCTTCCTTCACATACATACCCACATACATACACACATACATAGACAGAGCCATTAGTATTCTCCAGCACACTGATGTGTGGTAGTGGTGGTAGCAGGGTTCCTATTAATAGGCACACAAATCCTGAACATTAGTAGACAACATATCTCATACCATTAACAAATATATTTGTTTATTTTTTATATTTCAAATATATTTTCTTAAATTATTTATAAACTTATAGCTTCTATTTGATATAAAATGTAAATATGGCTTCTGTAAAATGTATTGTTGAGATAAATCAATAAATAAAATAAAGTAGTAGCTATTCAAAAGTTACTAGAAGAGCTGCTAGATGACACAAACTATAGTGCTAGGTTTATCTTTGTTGAGATCAGCAGCACGTTTAGATCCAGCAAATAGCAGAGACTCCACAGCCTCATAGAACTCATCGTAGTTCAACTGATCCGGGTTACTCAGGATAAAACTGCATGCCTGAAAAAATCAACATAATATACATTGAATATGACTTACTGCATTTATGCTATGCTAAAAAGAGATCAAGTCATTAAATAGCTTCAATTATCAATAGATGGTTCATCAATCAGTCAAATCAATTGATCAATGCAAAGTTTAAGAAAATTGCATAATGCATAAGAATAATGCTACAATAAAAATGGAATCAGTGCCTACCAATCCATCAGCTTTAGCCACATCCTGTATATTGCACTCTGCTGGACCCACACTGTAGAACTTGGGCTTCAGTCTGGTTTCTAATACAAATAAAAAATTTCTCAATCAATCATTCGATCAATCAATCAATCAATAAGTATATATACAATGAGTCGCAGCAAAATATCACATTTACGATAACAATGGAAAATGGAGTCAAGTAGCCGGTAATCGTCGCCAGATGATGAACCAGATGCCTGGTTACTGAAGATGGTAAATGAAGCCTGGATTACAATTTGTATCACTTTTCCTGCCCTTCCATCTCACGTTTTCCTGCTTCCAACAAGGGCCTATCCCCATTGCATAAAGTAGGCTCCCCAGCCTACTTTATGCAATGGCAATGCGGTCCTTTGAGCCTTTTCTTACAATGACGGGATGGTGGGAGTCGATGCTACAGCCGTCGTACTGAGCGAGCAGCAACAACGATTAATCCTTGTGAAATAGCAAGTCTAGCGTACCTGGAGAGTTCTTATTGGCTCCGCTCTCTAGCCACAGATTCTCCAGCTCTCGATACACGAAGTATCTCTTGTTGTCTCCGTCTTTCTCCACCGATGTTTTACTCGGCGACACTCGTGTGCCTTCTGATTTAGTAGGAGCGTAGACTCCAAACAGATTGTTCTGAATCTGAAAATATAATAATAATACACAAGTTGATGATGCTCATAAATTCACAGACCAGACATAAGCTTATACAAGTTGTGCAAAATAAAAAAGTCTATCGTACAAAATAAAAAATTTAAAAGTACAAAAAAGAAGAAAATATAATACAATACAATGAGGATTGAACGTCCGATTCCTCACTCGAAGGCGATGTCAGGGACTTCTCAAGCAGACTATGCAACTGCAAGCACAAGCAGTTCTATATCACCAACACACACTTGCCAATGCATAGACCAAAGAAAAGAAGACCCATGCAAGTATCATGTGTACAACTATAAAAAATACGCTGACATAGCGTTTTAATAATCCATGAAAATTGAATGCTTTGACTGGTGAGCTAGTCTTGAGATGTCTTAAAATTGCAAGCAGTTTGATGTGGAATTTGCATTTGATATCATCTATGGACAAAGAGTGAGGGCTGATTGATGTACAGAAGGCTTACCTGGTTGACAAGTACTGTTGGTAGATCATAGAAATAGTGAAGCAGATAGTCGATGACGAGTAGTAGACGAGTTAGCGGTAGAGGTGAAACATCATCCAGTGACTTTCCATCACTAGAGAGTAAATGTCACATGAATATAATAACAATAATAAATAATATCAGGAATAATAGAGGAGTCGAATTATATTCAATGCACAATTGCACATATTATATACCTGTATAGATATGCTCCTTTTATCACTTAAAAAAAGTTAATTAATAAGAAATTATTGATTAACTGATTGAGTGATAGTAGATACATTGATTGATTGATCTATGAAGATGAATTGTTATGAATTATTAATTAAATGATTGAGAACTTAGTGTTAGAGAACTAAGATTATTCTATCTTATATAGAAAGTTACAATTCTAATTGACAATAATTCAAACTGCTGACCACCCGTCAATCATATACGTAAAAAATTAGCAAATCATCAAACAAAATATTAGCATGTAACAAACTAGAGATGTTGAACAAAATCCGGTAAACCAGTTTTCGATTTTGAAACCGAATACCGGTTCTGTATTTTCTAAACCGATTATCGGATTTGGTGTTAGGATACTATAAGGACGAATATTATTGTTCAATACAATGCCCCAGACGCTGACACAATAGACCAGCCACAGTAATTTAGTTGAGAACCTCGGACTGCGATAAATTGATAATAATGTAATACAGTTATACAGTAGCCTACAGTAGTTACATACTAATATTTACATCTGATGTCGTCTGTCCGTCCAGTCGTAATTATAGCTTGCATTATCAGGCTCATATGCTTGCATTATGTAGGCTCTGATAATATATTTCTCTGCCAGTAAAGAAAACCGGTAAATCAAATACCGGTTTTATACAATCGAAAACCGGTTTAAGAAACAATCCGTTATTAACATCAATATAACAAACAATGAGTAGAAGAATAATACTGTAAAGCAAATTAGCTGAAATACACTAAAAATAAATAATGATAACAGTGAAAATAAGAAAAGAAACATGAAACATAAGAAATATAATGATAACAGTGAAAATACGAAAAGAAACATGAACCATAAGAAATATAAGAAAGAAACAGGAAACATAACAAACATTACTAAAATGTAAAAAAACTGTACAAATAACTGAACTTGGTTGATCTAGACATTTAATCAAACGCGTTTGTAAGAATATGTACAAACGTTTTGTTGTTGAGCTGATCCACGATCTTAATGATGTTCTGACACAGCAGCAGCCACAAAGATTTCTTCTGCATGAGAGCAAGACCGTGAAACAAGAATACGAGCAGCTGTAGGTGTTCAACGTTCACATCTAAAATATAGCCAAAACATTTATCACAAAGTCAATTGCTTGCCAAAATGAGCCCAAGTCGTTGTTGAAAGCTGTTTTCATATCTAGTTGCTAATTTTTATTTTATTTGACAGTAGAATAATTGATATTATACAGCACATGTTCAATTGTCCATATCACGAAATAAGTGATATGGACAAATGATGTGGACAAATTTTAACATTCTGCTTCCATAAAGATGCAGACCTTTAAACAGAATCAAGGGCGATAAAATATCAATTTCTTCATCCAAAGAAAATAGCAACAACAAACCAATTAACAATTTACTACACAAAACTGAAATTTCAGAAAGTAAACAACTTTCCTAGAAACTTACACATTTTAACTAAGAATACAAAATCAAAACCAAAATCAAAAACAAAACCATGATTATAAGTTAACCAAAAAATTGCTACTAATAGACGCTTCGATGGGTTGGCATACGCATTGTGGTTTATGCGGTGTTTGAATCTGGGGTTGTTGAATCTTGGCTCAACATTGCATACCCGAATTTATGGAGCAAATCCTGTGAGGAGGTATAGCTGCCAGACGCCTAAGAGTGAGCCCTGCAACTCTTCCAATGAGAGGATAGCGGGTATCAGCACCACAGCTGGCATCCTGGGCGATCACCATCAACAATAAGTTTGCTTTAAAATATTCTACTAACCAGTATAGTTGGAGAGAGAGCTGTCGGCTTGTAGGAAAGCGTTAGTGAGAGAGTTGATGAAGCGAGTCCATATGCTGATGATGATAGCATCGCTGCGACGTCTGCTGCCAGCACCCACTCCAACAGCACCTGAGACACTCCCTCCTGAAGCACTCCCTCCTCCCTCTACCTCCTCCTCTTTCTCCGCTCTCTGCCTCAACAGGAGGATCTCAGCGAGTATGGTGAGAGTCCGAGGCTTAACATTGAGCGGCCACGTCGTCAAGTCCTCAGACAATCCAACACCAAGCTGTTCCAACAGTGTCTCCTGTGGGTGGAGTAAACATTACATACTGAGGTTTTATTGAGTCTTGTTTAAAAAATTTAATCCACTATAACAATTATCTTAATCCAATAAGTATAACATCAGCTTTCTAACATCAAATTCCAATTTCTGTCTAAGCCAATTCTGCAGCATCAATAAATTTATATCGATATCAAAAATGTCAACCTAATACTTTAAAAAATGCAACAAGATTTGCGTGATGCCCCTATAGAAAAACATTTCATAAGAGAGTCTGATGGTTGAGCTGGAATAATGGCAACAGCAATAAAATGGAGATAACAAAAATAACTGAGCAAACCTGTAGACTGTCTGAGAGTGAGTTGCTGATAATCATTGTGTGGATGAAATGAGCCACAGCTGTAGAGAACGATCCATACAACTGACCTACATTCATCAATCATTGACATGCAAATAAATATGGGTTTAACGTTTGTTTCATCATCTGGCGCCGATATCAGGGAATAATGCACACATATGTATATTAAATACAATACTCGTATACTACAATACATGAGAATTTTAAGTCCGTTATTCATTCAAAGGGAATCTCAGGAACGTCCCAAGAAAAAGATGCCACAGTAAGGTGCTCCATGTCACCAGAAAGCATATCAATTTATCAACCCTGATGGTATTGTCATTAGATGGAATTGTATAATCAATCAATTAAAGCTGATTTGATGCAATTTAATGTCATCTACCAAAACATCCTTCTGCTGCATAACAATGAATTGTCTGCTATTGTATAGTAATCTCGAATATCGGTTCCAGACATGACACTGCGCAGCTAAATACATTGGCGTTGAAAATAGCAATAATTAATGATAATGTAATGTTGAAATAGTAATTAGCACAACTACACATGAAATACTTGTTCACATCACCAGAGAGAGAAAAACTGGTACAGAAAACCTGATGCTACCTTCTTCAAATGAAGAAATGGACATTAAATGCCACTTGATATATCATATGTCGTCCCTGACTTCGTCCTTGATGAGGAAATACACGTAGATGTAAAGCCTTATTACTAAATATTACATACAAAGAAGCGTACATGTATAAGCTGTATAGATGTCAGCATCCATGTCACGTATGAGAGCTGATAGGTGTGTTATGTGCTGATCTCCTAGATTGCTGCAACTGCAACACAACAAATTATTGTAATTTCCATAGCACATCCTTTTTATAATCTCTTTTCGCTTTGGTGCCTGAATTAAACCTCTCTGAGATACCTAGTATATTGAGGCACTATAAAATGAATTGAATTAGAATTGAATTAGAGTTAAAAGTTCAGTTCATCATCTGACGAGTACGAAACACAGCATGAACTCGTGAAGTAGCCTATGTAGAGCAACAATCAAATTAACCTGAAAGTAAAATCATATCGCAAAACCATTTATGGAGATGTGTCAATACCTGATATAGTTGCGGAGTTCAGCACTGGATGAGTTCAACAAGTGCTGACCAATCAGACCCAGTACGTCAATGGCAAATCTTATGTACTACACAACAATCAAACAATCACAGTTCAACAATCAAACCAACAAATAGATAAACCTAGGTTGGCAAAAAAATATAGATCACTAAATAACTAATAACAAATCAATTACATGCTATTGTCTTATGTATATGTAAACTTTTGATGGCACTAGTCAAAAGTCTTAAACATTCGATAAAACTGGAAAATATTTCTATATAACAAATTTAATATGTCGATTAAACATTGACTAAAAGTTGCATGAAATCTCGACTCGATACTTTATCTCTATTTGCCAGAGCTGCTTAATATCACTATTAATTGTAATTATTATCAATGTTCAAAGCTAAAAACAGATTCAGTTGAGTCCTCTCTCTCTCTCTTCAGGTACCATGTCCATTAAGGACGTAGGCGATCATGGCTCTCCAATTTTGTCGATCTTTTGTAG